>CAJPEX010005608.1:0-15632 GCA_905338405.1 Notodromas monacha | reverse complement strand
ATCTGAATAATGCTGCTTTCTTCTTTCTCTCTATCTTTCCATTTTTCAGATGATTAGTTTTTTTCATTTAAGGGGCAATTACAGTTGTACCTCTGCAAGTGACATCAGAAAAGATTTGAAAAAAAAAATGACAGAGCGTTTTGAGTTGAGAAATTTGGCTGCATTATTTGATAGTTATGTCATTTTCTTGCCAAATTATTATAACTATGGATTATTTTGTAGATGCCCCACCAGCAGGAAGATGCTTGGAATCCAACCAAGGGTGCTTTAACCCTGTAAGATGTGAGTGAGTTGAGAATATTTACATTACATTTGACTTGAACAGAATTCTCTGAAAAAATGTATTGAGGCTTTGAATTTGTATAGGTTGGACTTATTGGCATGATCTGTAGCAATTTTGTTATCAATTTAAAACAAAAAATGATCTCTCCCTCAAATGAAATACTGGAATTCGATACACTATTGTATTTCAATATAAAAAATGAGGAATTTCAATTATAAAACCTGGACTAACCACACAAGGAGAACCACTCTTATTTTCAGTTAAAAAAAATTAAACATGTGAATGGTAAGGTTTAATAAGTTGATTGACATGAAGAGATAAGGGCTTACAGTGATCAGTGTAGCACATGTCATGTAACTCATATATAAATTATGCTTGTAGAACTTCTCATGTTATAGGCTAATAGTTAGGGCAGTTTATATTTTGTCAATTTCAGGGGAATGCATATTTGTGTCAAGCTATTCAGGTAATTCTGTGAGTCACTTTCTTGAGTCCAATGCAGGTTCCTTGCATGAGTTGTTCATTGTATGATCAATTTCATGACTGTTTCTAAAATTTAAAATGATATAATCGGATCTTTCCAACCTTTTTTTAAAGTACTTTGTCAGAAAAAAATTGTAATTCAATAACAGGGACATTGAGAGATTTTGCCCGTTTGTATAAAAAAGTAAAAAATTATTCTGAAGTTGTCACGGTCTTTTTTTTTTAGTTCAGTCTTTTGTTTAAAAAAATATGCAGTAAAACATCCTTCAGATTGAGGTAAAAACCATCCTCAAAGAGAATTTGTGTAAATTAAATGGAACACTGAAATCATACTTTTTTCATTTGAGAAGAATAGGTTGTTAAGATCAAAGTATAGCTGACAGAAACAATCTTCTTGCTGGTGGACCTTTGTGGCTTTTTTCAAGTACTGTATGAGATACAACAAAGTCTTCTTACAACAAAGGGAATAACTAACTGTTATACATTGGAAATAAAATCTTTTTGATGTTCATTGAGAAATTCCCACCATCAGTTCAAGTTGGCAGACACAAATTAAGTATCAAACAATTTATCTTTGGATTTCAAAAAAGTTTTGATAATTTTAAACATCAACATTTTTCACCAGTGAACCCCATGCTCAGCAGCTGAGGCAATACAGTATGTTCATTGCCTCTCCCACAAAAAATTGCCAGGGGTCCTTCTTTCAGAAGCCAAAAACCAGATCCTGATGCTGGTGATGCTCACCTTGCATTAATAACAGTAACACTATTTTAAATGGAAATTTTTTGATGTAAATGAAAACCAAATCCTATAGCTTTCATCAATTTTACCTTGACTTACAAATGAAATGTAAAAAATTAAACAAAGCCATTTCTGGTACCTGAGAAAATGTGATGGTGAACTCTCTCTCTCTATGATGATCTTTTCTACAATGGCTCTCTCAGTAAAAAGTCTTGCTTGTGCCTTGTGAATGCTGAAAAGCGGCAAATAAAGTGTTCTGTTCATTCATTCATTCATTCATTCAGTAAAAGGATTTTTTTGATTGCTTAGGATTCTCTTCCCACATTATCAGGGTTCACTACAACGAAATTCTTTCTATAGTGATGTTTTTGGGTCCCATTGAATTTTGTTGTAGAGAAAATCCACCTGTATCTTATTCAGTGGGTGGGCCTCACTACCTCACCCAATAACAATTACTAACTGCCTGGGTCTGGTGGGTTTGTCCTGTCCATGATCCCAACTTCCACTGGCCCTAAGCTGTGCCATCACATCTCCAGAGGGTCCTGTGCTAATCACCCTCTCCTGGCAACACTGACACCGAGAGGTGGTGTTGCATGGACGGGGACGGATGGGTGAAGGAGGGGAAGAAGCAGCCTGGGCCTCAATGAAGCAGGACCACCTGTCCTCAGCTTCCTCCCCACCACGTCGGGAACCATTAGCCCCCGGGGCCCGGAAAGAGCGATGGGTTCCAGGGGGGGGGGGGGGACGCCTTTGGGCCGCACCGCGCTTCCCAGTAGAAACCCTCTAATCAAGCCCCATTTATCCCTGTCGCACCCCGGCCCTTTGTGTTCCCACCTTCGGCACCCACCCCCTCAACCGTGTTCACACATGCAGCACATGCAGTACGTTACATACAGCACCATGCTTGCCTAACCATGGTGGACCCATCAAGAACATCAAAAACATTCCCTCTGATGTGGAAGGTTTATATATGGTGGGTGATGGTGGCAAAACTATTGAACTGCCACCAAGGCATACTTTTCTGGTGAGTAGTGTGTGTGATAGTGACACAGGGATCTTGCAGTTTCTGGTCTGCATATAGATACATTACAGTGATGCCCCCTGATCCAAAAAAAAAGCCTCATGTATAATCAACAAGTCTGCATTTCTTGAAGGAAGGTGACCATTGATTGCCAGAATAATGCCACTTTCTGGAATTTGCATCAAGGGGGAGGTGTTGCTTTTTGCAGGGCTTAATATTTCATGGAATTCTGCAGTTTAATTTGAAGTGTACAATGGTTCCACCCTTATCAAAAATGACCTGTTATAAAACACATGCCTTTCAACTGTGATGTCCAACTTGGATGTGGCCAAGGGCCATATTGCAGAGGTGAAGAATCCTTGCAGGCCACAATAGACAATCATTTTTGAGGTCCAAATTTCCTCCCTTTTATTTGAATAGTTTCCTCTTTAATTCAGTGCTATGTATTGAACCATAAGCATAGCCTTCCAGAATTTTAAAAGGGTGGAGCAACATTTATAATTGATAAATTTATTTTCAAATAAGAGTACAGATGGTACCTTGCAATTTGACACCCCACAATTCAACAGTCCTGCAATTTGACGGTCAACTTTGCTGGTGGGTTGACTTGCAATTTGACCCAGGCAACGCAATTTGACCCACAGAGATGGCCAAAAACATGAAATACAATGTAAAAAATATTGCATTTAATGATGATTTGCAATTTGGGAGCTTTGCAATTCAATCATAGTCCAGCAATGGATTAGGTTCAAATTGTGAGGCAACACTTGTATACAGTAAGGCCCTCAGACATGGATGTAATTGATGCTTTGGCCTTTTTCCCTATGCCAGAGGGCCTGAATGTATATTAGAACCTCATTTTCTCATAGTCTTTCATGGGAACTTATTTAATTGGTTCTCCAATTGATCAAACATTCAGAATAAGTCTCTCAAAAATTCAGCAAAATGTTTCTTGACTTAATGATAGAGAAAATAACTGTGCAGAAGAAAACCACACAGAATCTGATCTTTTGGTATCAAAAGGCGCTCAAGGAGCAAAGAACAAGAACAAGTCTTGCTAAAATGTGCACAGATGATGGAAAATAATGCCCAAAAAAGAAGCGAAAAATCAGCCTATTCTTTGTTAGGAATTTCAGTGAATTTATGACATTTTATTTACCCTTGTGCAGCAAAGTTGGGATATTTTTGCAAAATGTTGTGCCACTGGGCACTGGGAATTTAAAAAAAAACTAATTTTCCAAAAACGCCTGATCAGGAAAAATTCCAAGGTTTTTTTCTAATCCTGCAGAAAAATGTCAATGAAAATTTTGAAAAATCCCTCACTGCTGGGTGGCATTCTTTCCTGCATTCCTGGCATAGCATTTTTCTCAACTTAGGCCTCCTCAACCTGGGCACATTTCAGTAACCTTGGGTCAAACTGAAATGCATTACCCCCTGGAAAAATCCCAACTCCACCATGCACTGAGAAAGAACCCTCCGGCATCCAAGGGTTAATGATATTTGTATGTGCACATGTTGGAAATTTACTGCATACATTTTGAATAATGGTGGCTGATACCTTGAAAATTATATGGAAAGAACCATTGAATGGATATGAAGAGTCTTTGTGAGCTGGGCCTGGCACAGGGACCATATGTTGGGCTGCACTACCTTTCAACAAAAGAAAAATGTTGATGCATTTTTTCTAGGCAGGAAATTTTTTTTCATTTTACCAATAAAAAAATTCAACTTGATTTTATAAAAAAAAAATACTGTACCACTCTATATATAAACATTAAAAACAACGTTGCAACCATAAAAGTCATCCAGGTTCGAATTAATGTCATCCTGCACATGAGTGCTGACCCAGTACTGTACTATATCCAGAAGTCAGCCACCATGCACCGAGTAGGTTCCGATTGTCGATCGGCGGGTTCCTCAATAATAAGAGGCGCGGGTTGCGTATATAGAAAATAACCCATTCCCGGGCGAGCAGCAGCAGCAGCAGCAGCAACAAAAAAGGCAGCAACCAAGCCGGGTTGCCGTCTGCATCACGGCGGCCACCGCGGGACGGAACCCTGTCTCTGGCATTTAAAAACCGCGATGAAAGATGGCCTCCCGCAAAGGAATGAGATCACGGCGTCATCAATCCCCCCCCCCCTCGGGGGCTTTTGTGACATGTCCGCCCTAAGCGCGCGATCCGAAACCCGCCGCAACGCCGACTCATCCGCAATAAACAAACCATTCCCCCCACCCCAAACAAAAAAAAAAAAATCGCCGCCGCGACGGCCGCCGCCACCACCACCACCGCCACCGCACATCGGGTTCCAGTATGTTTGTTGCATTGCATTCCACTAAATATGCGGCAAAGTTCCAACGAGAACAAGGAGATGTTCTGCCCTCTGTCGGAAATTCACGTTTTTTCCACCTCAGGTGAATCTCTATATTCAGTTTTTAAAAAATGAAAAAAATTAAATTAACCCTTGGAAAGTGGAGTCGAGATATTTTTGCAAATTTTTTTGGTGCGAGGGATGGGAAATGAAAACCCCCAACAAGTCGCACATAGCTTAAAAAAAAAAACCATAAACCTCGCAAAAATTAAATGTATTTTATTACGAAGCTTAACCCCGGATTATGAGATAAGCACTATGATAAGAAAATTAAAATGAAGAATAATCGTGGGCTTTATATTTTTTACACAGCGGATTTAAACTTTAAAAATTAAAGTTGCGAGTTTTTTTTTCTTTTCTGATGAATCACTTCAACTCTTACAGGAAAAGTTTTTAGCGCTGTTATTTTTTAAAAATCAAATGCTCCAAGTCAAATCGAATAAAAGCATATATATGAGCAAAAAGAGTTTCTGAAATTTATTTTTTCCGGATACAAAGAAAATTCTTTTCCTCAAGTTTAGGATAATTCACTTCTTTTTTTCATTTTTTTTAAGGCCTGCTAATGAAAAACTTCACCCGACGTCACATAAACCCAGGTCGGTCGTGTTGGCCCAGTGTTACATCTTATGGGGCCGTTTCCCTCCATTCCTGGGCCATATATATTGTATATTTTCCCGATCTATTTATTTATTTCTTCGGTTTTTCCCCCCATGGGATTTTTTGTCTCTCTCTCCCTCTCTTCCTGCGGGGCTGGGTTTCACGGGTCGCATGGGGTAATGATTGAGTGTTGATGGGTGTGGAGCAAGAAACTGCCCCTTTGGCCCATTGGTCGCTTGCCCTCGGGTTTCTCGGAATTCCAACCCCCCCCCCCTCTCCTATCATCGACATTCATCAATACCAAAAAAACTGCGAAACATTTTTTTTCGTCGGTTACAAAAAAAAGAAAAAGAGGGATGAAAATCTTTACTCGATTTCGCGGAGAATGATTGGGAGTAAAATGACACAACTTTCTTCGGCCAATCGTTTTCCCCGTCGATTCGTGAGCGAAAATTGCTTTTTTTTTTTTCTTTCGACTGCTGGTATTCTTATGAGAGTCAATCGCACGCAATCAAAATCGGCGGTTGTTTGAAATATGGCACGATTCTCTCAATAATTGATTTAATCACGAAAAAAGGCGCGATGGGAATGAGAAGAAGAAGAAGAAAAGATTTATTTCCGAGGAACAACGGGACTGATAATTTATGCAAGTTCGCGAACTCGTGTGCAATTTGATAATCCCGAGATGCGCTGTTCCCGTCCAATTTATTGTGTAGAAAAAAAAAGTTTTGTTTTTTCTGAGCTATAAACTCAATAATAATAGAAAGCTTTTTTTTTTTTACGTGAAACGAAGGGCTCCATTTTCGAGTCAGTCGAGCACCGGCCAAAATTACCGCGCTGTCATTTCAAAACGATTCTCTCTCGCCCTTTGTAATCCGAACTCGAACTCGACAAGGTATTTATTATATTCGTTTATTTTTTTTTTTTAGTTTGGTTGAAATGGGGGGTTTTTTTTCTATTCAGTTTTTCCGAGTGCTATGTAGCCGACAAACAAGCACGACATGCACACAACGTCTCGCGAGTGCTGTCCATCAAAAAAAAGTTGAGAACCCGCGCCCTGGGGTATAGTTGGTCGGTCGGGTACGAAGTTTCGGGTGCTTCTCAGAAACCTACCGAAATGTATATAAATCTAAGAGGAAATTTTTTTTCCCGTGCATTGGCAGTGCCTGGAATTTTTAGCATATTTGCGTAGCTTTGCCAAAGGTCACCAAAGCCGCAGCCGAAATCCAAAAAAAAACCTTTCAAATGTGCCCAGAGAAGAAAATTTGCCATCGCCAGAAAATCCACAAATTAATTTTGTGGATGAGGGTTTTGAAAAATGAAGCCCCGAGACAGCTTTTTAAACTTTTTGAAACTTCGCGTCAATATAAACGTTGAGCCACCAAGTTAAATTCAGACGGACCCACGAAATTTATTTCACTGATGGAGTTTTCAAGTGGGGGAAACCAACACGTTTGTGGCGGAATAATTTGGCACGCTACCATACTGTAAATCTATCCCCACTACTCTACAATTAATCTCGAACATTTGAGACGTTTCTCATGTTTTCTACAGTTTTCTGGGAGCAGAATTGCCACCGCCATGTCATGGAATGTTCTGAGTCAGTGTGTCAAGAGATTTCATCGTGTCAAGTCATTAATTGCGTGTGATCATTATTACTGTGTGAATTTGTGAAAGATTGGTTTGTGTTGGGGTTAAAAGATGTACATCTTATCTTTTTCTTTGGGATCTTGAAAACAAGATCCCCAGCTGAACCCCACAGCTGATTACAGTGTTTTATTTTGAATTCCACGCCCTTTTGTATCAGTTTGGGTACAATGTTTGCTGGAAAATGTTGCCAGAATTTCAGTGGAAATGTGTGACCACTTTGTCAGAAAGAGTCAGCAGAATACAGTCCTGTATTGAATTTCACAGTAAATGTACAAAATCACTCCATTTCATTTATTTTGGAAAGCATTGCTACAATGTTCTTCATCTGTGATTTCTTTTGTTCCCATCTGTGGAACCCAAACAACAGACAAAAAACGTTAAAGGGAATTATGAAGGTTTGCAATTTTTCAAAATCTTCCAAGTTACCAAAATCTATAGATTACATTTTGTTCAGGGGAATGTTGACACACAGGCAAGCCAGATTCAGTTGAACCTCTCTAAGTCTAATTCTTTATGGACCAGGAAAAAAAATTTGACTTGAGGTTTCAACTTTGGGAGGTTTTGATTTTTGGAGGTTTTGAGTTAGGGAAACAATCATTTTTGCTGCGAGGATAAGTAAAAAATTGCCGGAAATTTTAAATGAGGATATTCTGGGCATAAACCTGCTTCTTAATGATTTTACACCTTGCTGAACTTGGATGTAGGGGTTCATTTGCTCAATTTGTCTTTCACTTCCTCTCAAGATGCATGAAATCATTTGTTCCATTGATTTTCTCATTCACATTTCAAGTAAATAGTAACCAAAAGGCCTTCAGAAAATTCAACTTACAGAGGTTTGGGATAGAAAAGACTTCAAGCTAGGGGGTTTTAAGTGCAATGTTTTGAAAGGATTTCAGACAGGGACTTGAAAAAAAATTTGAGTTGGGGAGTATTTGACTTAGAGAGGTTCAACTTTTACGGGTTTAACTGTATTTGACTTCATCAAAAAATGAGTTCACAAAATCATGTGTAAATTGAGAAGTGCGTTCAATGTTTGCTGTTTGAATTCAGTTAGAAAATGGGTGCTTGATAAAAAGTAAAATAGGGTTTTTAGTGCATTGTTTTGAAGGAATTTCAGACAAGGACTTGAAAAAATTTGAGTTAGGGAGGCATTTGACTTAGAGAGATTCAACTTACAGGGGTTCATCTGTATTTGACTTCCTCAAAACTTGAGTTCACAAAGTCCACGTGTAAATTGAGAAGTTCAATTTTTCCTGTTTGAATTCAGCTATAAAATGGGTGCTTGATAAAAAATAAAATAAAAGGGACCATATTCAAAAAATTTTAACCAATCCAGTATCATGTTATGTTTTTACAGCATTTTTGCTTGAAAAAATCATTTTTTTCCTGCCTAATACTTCTCTCTGTGAGAAATTCTAAAGTTTTTATATGTAACCTTGGTCTACCTGATGAATTTTCGTTTGAAAAAAATCGAAAAAAGGTTCCCAATATCCCTTCTGAATAATATCAAGAATTAAATGTTCTCTCAAAAAAAAATTGAAAAATTAAGCACCTCTGACACGTTCAAGCTAAAGAACCTTGATAATTACCTCCGGGTGTTTTCTGGATAAATAAAAGTATGTGCAAGCATCAGGACCCAGAACAGCTGGAAAACTATAACCCAGGGGCGAAAAACACGCCAAAAACCCGCTGGCAAATCCTGTTAATATCAGTCTCAACTTTCAATCTCAACTCTCTGTCCAAATATGCCCCTGAGGAGCTTTTTGAAATGAGACGGAACAAATTCCATATTATCCAAAGAAAATGAATTATGCGTATAAATAAAAGTAAAACACACACACGCACACAGGTCCTCAAGAACCAGCTTCCAAAAGGGAAATCCTCAAATGTGGGTTTAATATATATATTTATACCTCGATTAAACTCAACAGTTTTTTGCAGGAAAAAGTAAATCAATATACTTGCATGACTTTTACCCTAAATTTGGCAGGTTTCTGAAAAAATATTACAAAACTTTGCTGGTCCACAGAAACTTTTTTAGAAATTTGCTGGTCCATGGGCCAAAAAAGGTTGGGGAACACTGCTTCATGCAATTCCAACAAGGATTAAATGATAATTTGACATGGAAAGGCTTCCAATCACCCCTTTCACCATGTTGGGGACAAAGTCACCGCAACAAGAAGGTGCTGAAAAGAAGAGTTTTTTAGAAAATAGGTTTTTAAAGAAAACACAGAATCAGCCTGGGACAGGGGCNTGGGAATTTGCGGTGGAATCCCTAGTTAAAATAAGAGTGTATTTCAAAATGTCCCAAATTAAAAGCTTCAAAAATAGTAACACAAAATACAAGTTAAAATTTGGCAAGCGTTTTGGAAAAACAAAACCTCTCAGGAAACCTCTGAACGCACTGCTCCAGCAGCAAGATTGAACTGAACTGTGTTGTCTTTTGATAAAACGGGGGTATTTATTAATTTCTTCTCTGGTCCTTGATCAAGGGGGGTTGATCAAGGGCAGGAGAATCTTGAAGGGCTGGGATTGGCCGATAAAACGGTAGTCAAAGACATCTTGGCGCCAAGAAAGTTTTAATTTTTCCTGGGGAGGGGAAAACTGTTGACGGATTTCATCCGTTTTTTACGCGCAGTTGGTTTTCCACCTGATTAAATATTTATAATTGATTTTAATGACCGGGATGTGCAGCGAGTCCCCAACACACCAAGTGACAGTTCGGGAGAATTCTCTGTAAAAATACAGACATGAAGAATCCGCAATCCGTATAGCCGACTTTTTAGCCATGCAAAAAGCAATGCATAAAAATGAAAATATTTTCAGTCAGGCGAGAGGAAAAATAAATCAGATAGGACCCACGTAAGTCGAAGAATAGGCCCCAGGGGAGTTCCCAAGCGGCAACCCGGCGGGACCCCGGCAACTGACGCCTTCATACGCAAATGAGGCGCGGTGCTGTGGCAATTTTGCGTGCCACGTCTTGTTTGCATTCTACTGCGGGATGGCGTAAATGATACCCTATCGAGGACTTCATAATGCCTCAAGCTACAACAAAAAATGAATAAATGAAATAGAATAAAAAAAAAACTGAGACCCTGCAATGATCCCTGATATGGCTAATCACACGTGACACGGCGTGGGGCGTACGAAAACTTATCCTCGCTTGAATTCAGGGTTTCCCCTAAATTTTGGAACGCTTACCTCTTCCAAATTTGTTTTAAATTTACACCTTTTTTTTGGCAGCCAGAATAAGCCATAGAAATAATTTTGAAAAGCAGTCGTTCGTTGTTCGGCTTCGGATGGAGTGCTTATTCTTTCTTTCATTTTTGAATAAAACTTGAGGATTTTAGTGAGAAATATGCGACGACTACTTAATTTAATTCAACATCGCAAATTGACTTCAAGCGTTTTTTTTTCAACCAAGATCATTGCAGTCGCGATAATTTCGCGCACGATTTTAATTTTTCTGCAGACGTTTGAAAGCATACGTTTTATTTCGTCAGGAATAATTGGATACGACAAAAACGATTTATATTCATTGTCAATTATCACGTGGCATTTCTGGAGAAATAAGGGCGAATAATAAGTGACACGTAAGAATGATGAACATTCCAAGGATTTTCATTGCTGCAAGAAAAAAAAATTAAATCGCAAATCGTCAGGTCAAATTACGTTCGGAAATTGGATTGCTTTTATGACCTCGGTTTCACCAAAAATTTGTTAATTATCCGTGTAACGGAAAATCAGAGTCCAAACAGTTGCTGACAAGAGTATCAAAATCACGATTTCTGCTATTCTTCGGCATATACCGCCGATAAAATCTCAAAATTACCGAAGATATCAACATCGTGAAAAATATATAATCATGGATGACTGAAGGAAACGTCTGATATTCGTCACGAGTACTTAAATATAGAGATAAGAGAGCCAAATGATCCACTTCAAAAATAGAACAACCACCGCAGACAGCTTGCGGATTTTCTTCGGAATATTCAAACACATGGCAGCACTTGAACATTTCATATTTTATTTTTTTTAGAATGAAAGGAATGAAGAAATCAACAGGAGTATGAATGTGAGTTATGACTTATGAGCAATATGTTAACAAAATATGAGACTGCAGACTGCTCGTTGAAATGTGTGTGACAAGCAGTTGGCCACAGAATTCCAATTGGGTCCTCCTTGAGGGAATAAAATAGCACTGAACTCTTTGATGTTTGCACTTATATTTGCTCTTGAGCATTCAGAGTCCCTACTTATAAAAATTAAATACTGATATATTTTCCTTGTTCTTTATAATTGATTAGGGTTAACCCTTGGGCAGCAAAGTTGGTCTTTTTCTGCAAAATGTTGTGTCTGTGTGAACAGAGTAAAAAAAAAAAGGAGCAACAGTTCACACAGGGCTAAGTCTGGAAAAATCCTGGTGTATTTTTTTAAATCCACAGAAAAATTTTACCAAAAAAAAAATATGCATCACCAAAGCTGATCTTTTTTCAGCCTCTCTGTGGATTAGTTGCATTCTTCTGAAATTATCAGTCCTTTCATTTTTGGACACCAAAGAAGGATTCCCATTCAGAGGCAAAAAAAAAAAAGATTAGCAGAAAAAGTCCAACTTGGGAAATTTTAGCGGCAACACGTTTTTGCTAGTCAAAGTCTGACTTTGGCCTAGGACACCTGACTTGGCTTTTCTGGCCTTCAAGAAAAATGAAATGTTAGCCCACCCAAGAAAATCCCAACTTAGTCCTGGGATGGGAAAGAACCCTTTGCTGTGGAAGGGTTATGAGGAAAATTCAACTTGATTCTTTTTTCTAGCCTGAACCACGTAACACGTAATTTTTCAGGTGAATTACTTGAAAGACTGACTGGCAAAATTTTTTGCATCAATGCCATCAGACAATAATATTCATTGCAATCAGGTGTGGGTTGAGGAAAGTGTGTGATTTATTGCTCTGGCTTGTGAATTTGATAAGTATATTGGGAGAAAAAATTATTGTTTTCCAATTTCCTGTTTTTTTCATCAAAATTTATAATTAAATCTAGTGGTTGTATTGATGTTTTTTTAATGAATCCAGGCATCAACATTCATGTGGATTGGGAAACCCACTTGGCTTCATTATTTTAATGAAAGTTTTCTCAGTGTTTTCAATATCTTGCCAACAGGAATCAAGTTTCTAGCTATGACAGGCCTTCACTTTAAAACTAAAAACTTTATACAGTGGCCTCCTGCCTAACAGACCTCCCTCATAACGGATTTTTGCCTAAAAGACCAGCTCTGCAGGCAGTTTTTCCTCCCACCCAACAGACAAAATCCACCAAACAGACTTTAGTTGGTTTATAATTAGTGTTGACAATGAAAGGTTTTAATTTTTTATGTAATTGAATTTGTCTGAAGTACTTTTTGTTGAATAGACTTGTTTGTGGCATGAATTAAGTCCGTTATATGGGGGTTGACTGTATTTCAGAAACAAAAATGGTGTTGGGAAGAAACAAGAAGAGGAAAGCAATGAAGGTTTCCTCTGCATCACCTGACAATAATGCACTGGTTGATTACTTCAATTTTCTTTAACGTCTGCAGTGGGAGGAGCAACCAGTAGGATCCTACAGGGGTCTGGGGGGGGGGAATAATAAGGACATTGTTTAACGTGTGTCTGTGGCCTTTTGCACCTTGAATTAATTTGCCTACTTGAAAATGCATCAATTAACATTAAGTTGTCAGGATGGTCAAGCGGTCTAAGGCGCTGCGTTCAGGTCACAGTCTGGTTCTGTAGGCGTGGGTTTGAATCCCACTCCTGCAATTGTTTTTTCATTTTTTTCTGTTTTTTTGTCCACACTGTGGACAAACTACTATACTTGTTCTGGCTAATCAGAGACCAGGGAACTGGTTGAAAGAAAATTCCAAGAAAATAATGGAAGCTCTTCTTATTTTTGAATTTTCAAGTATTCTGTCCTGAGCTCTTGAAGGACAATCTTTTCCTTTTGTTCCTTGATTTTTGCACAAATCCGTGATCTTCATTTTCTGATTGTGTGATTCAAATCTATTGTGTGACTCAATTGTGTTTGTTCTTTTGAATTTTTGATTTGATTCAACTCTGCTGGAAATTTTTAATAAACAATATTGAAAAACCAGGAATATTTCTTCGAGGTGAACCCCTTGAAAAATTATCCTTGTCCTCAAAAGGCTGATTGCCAGTGTTTTTATTTATTTTGTGATCCTTGATCACAGATGCCAGCATTCACTTCTTGGACACAAATGCTAGCTATAATTTACACATCCCAGCATTATTTTGATTGTGTTATACACAATTAAGGATTTTGCTTGGTTTTTTATATTACCACTTTAATATAGGGCTTTTTAATGAACCAACAATCCAATCAAACCTGAAAAACGTTTTGTAGCTCTTCAAGATTTGACTGTATCAATTTTGATGCACTGATCAGTTCTCAGCAATTTCTAAATTGATAATCTTGGAGACATATAAAAAAGTGTCTACATCTGTATTCAAATCACAGTGAAAGGCAAAAGTTTCTGATTTATTTTTGGTGCGTATTTTCTTCCTGTTTAATGCAAACAGGTTTCTTAGTCTTCTTTAATAAGATGTTCATCAATGTCGAAAAACGCAATCATAGCATTGCTAGACAGCAAAACAATTGGAAAATATTCCTTGGACGAAAGAAACACAACTCAATCATACAGTACTGTATACGGAAAAAGTTTTAAAAAATACGACGGTTAATTTCCGCCTCAAATCCAGAAAGCATGAAGGCAAGAGACTTGCAATCTTAATAAAGCCGCGATGATGAGTTCAAAAGGTCATTTCCAGTTCTCAGGTTTAAAAAAAACATTGAAGCAGGACGGAGAAAAAATCTAGTAGTTTTTAATACATATCCTTCTTTTTGTTTCAAATTATCGAGTTACTGTACTTGAGAGAAAGTTTAAGGTCATTTCCAGTTCTCAGGTTTAAAAAAAACATTGAAGCAGGACGGAGAAAAAATCTAGTAGTTTTTAATACATATCCTTCTTTTTGTTTCAAATTATCGAGTTACTGTACTTGAGAGAAAGTTAATTTCCCTTTTTCCTTGCCTTAAAACCTTCAAGAATGGGTTTATCAAAGTGTATAATCATGCATTTCACAGGTGGTTTTCAACACCCGAAACTCGTAATTTTGGAATAAAAATAGCAAAAGCAAGATTTTTATGCAAAATTATTCCGCGAAGCCACATTTTTCTATCAATTCCTTGTTCAATTGCGATAATTCTGAAGTATGCATGTTTTAAATCGAACTGAAATCTTCCGAATTTTTGTTAATTGGATAAAATATAGATAAAATCTCATTACAATGAATCTTTTTCAACGACTAATTGGTTTTAATAAATTATTTTTTGAGGTCCCTTCAGCATATAACCACGAATTATTTTCAAGTCACTAAATGGAAACTTATTTGCTACAAGATTCTCTATTTGAATTTTATCTGTATAGCTTTGAGAGCTTTCATTTTACTCTGGATCACAAGTTTTGGAATTTTGTGGCATAAAATTCAAAAATGTACGAAAATCCACAATGCAAAAGCACCACACAGTGAGACCCCAATTAATGCACGGACACCTCAACATAACAATTCAACTTAGGGACACTTGAAACCCCCAAAAAATCAAGCCAAACATCCGGACATTAGCTTGAGTTATGGATAATTTTCTGAAACTTTCCAAAAGAGTTGAAAAATTTTATTTTTTAAAATTGGATAGCTTTTGAAGAAATCAAGCTACTATATTTAAATTCACAAAAATTTAAAAAAATATTTCATGATAAATTCACTCTGATTCACAATCAAAAGCAAAATGATTTGGTGCTTCTTTTTCCAGAGGTTTTTCATTTTTCGTCGCGTTTTGATCTCCTTTTGATACCAAAAGATCAGATTCCATGTGGTTTTGTTCTGCACTGATGTTTTCTACAACTTGAAGTTGAGGGAAAACATTTTTTTATTATTATTTTTGCAGACTTATTCCTAATTTTTGACAGAAAGGAGCACCAAATAAATACATTAGCATTGAAATCTGAGGGAAAATGAGACTTGACTTATGGGGACATTCTGATATCAGGACACTCTTGATGCGCCAATTATATCTGCATCTTGGGGTCTCACTGTAAGTTGGCAATGTTCAACAATTTTCAAGTGCTAAGGAAATGCAGTGTGCCATGTTTTCAAAAATTCTGAAAAATCCAGAAAATAAAACCCAAGAAGCCCCTGGTTCAAGCCGTCATAAAGATGGGACAGTGCGCAAGGGTTTCAGTATAGTAGTACTGCTGCACAACCCACTAGCAGAAAATTAAAACGATGAACAAGATAACTTTGTTGGGGTATCGTTGCCGGTAGTGTAGTCATGTCAGTACCTTCAGCACTTGTAAAATTGCCATGAGGCTGGTCCCCAATTATAAAAAGCCTTGTGCTACACGTGTGTTTTTTTTATTTTTATTACTGACTGAAGTACC
>CAJPEX010005606.1:5375-15640 GCA_905338405.1 Notodromas monacha | reverse complement strand
ACAGGCCACAAATGTGTGAAAAATTTCAATAATACATTCCCTGCTTAACTTTCAGGAGTATTCTAAATTTTGAAGGAATCTCTTGTTGGAAGCAAGAAGATAATTATGTTTTGCAGCCAATCTGAATCTGAATACAATTTGATATTTAAAAAAAAGCTGCACATCATTTGGAGAGTAAGAAGAGTTTCTGAAGAGTGCTTGCAGACCATAACATCCAAGGATTTATGGATAAAAAATTAAACTCTGAAGAGTATGTTTGGAAGAAGAAAAAATGCTGCTTTTTTCCAGAAAAAGTACAGAGTGAGAGAATTTGAAGAAAAAGTAGAAGGAAAGCCCTGGTCAGGAAATTTTAAAGAATTGGTGGTTTAACGGGGTAAAAAGCAAAGGCAGGTGGTGTTTTGTGGCCAGCAAATTGTTGGCAGATGGCGGATGGCGGCCTATCCAGGGTGCCCCATCCTTTCAACATTGGGGAGATTTGTTTGGGGTAAAATTTTGGTGGGAGGTGAGGGTGGCGGTTTATTGGGGGGTGGTTTAACAAGGTTCAACTGTATATCTTCGAAAATCAGCAGGTGTTCTGTCATTTTTTGGCTCATTGCTGCATCATGATTGATTGGGAAACTAAGAAAGATTATGAGGAATGAGAATTCCCTCAGATTATTGAGAAATCAATAATTATAATTGGGAAATTGGGAATTCAAAGTTTGAGCTGAACCCATGATCTACCATATTTACTTGAGTACCATGCGCCCCTGAGTATAAGTCGTACACCCCATTTTTCTGAAAGAAATTTGTCTGAAATATTGAAAACCCATCCCTGTGTAAGATGCACACCCCAGTTTTTGTTGTTTTTGCTAAGATTTAAGAATTGTGGATTTTTTGTGTGGATCCATTTTACCCTATTGACATTTTGTTTTTCCAGCTTTTTATACTGTCCACAGATCCCTCAATAATAGGAATATCTTGTGCTTCCTTTTCTTCCTGTTGAATCTTTTATTAACTGCTAAAATTGCTATCCCTTCAGACATTATTTTCCATGAACAATGAGACTTGGTGCCAGGCATTTCTTCTTAAATTTTTTTTGTACTCGCATACAGCACATGGGGTTTTCAAAAAGTTTTCCTCAAAATTTGTATCCCCACATGCCATACACACCCTTTTTTCTGCCTTAAATTCTAGAAAAAAGGTCTGCATGGTACTTGAGTAAATATTGTACAGTATTTAAATCAGAGGCATTCAGAATATAATATATACACTTATACAGGGTGGGCCCAAAAATTAAACTTTTTTCTAACTTAAAATCCCCAAAAAGTTTGCCAGCAGTGGGTCACATGAGCAGTAGAGCCTGTACCCTGAAAGCTTGCATTAGGATTTGGGAGTGAAACATTATCTCACTGCTCAATCTGTTTTTTGTTGCTGTTGTTGCACCTTCTAGATCTTGGGAATGACATTTGGCATTTCTATCCACCAAGGGTTTTATGGACCCCGCGCCCCTCCGAAAAAAAGGGGGCCATTGACAGGGCCACAAAAAATCCTTTGATTCTTGGGCAGGCCACTCATTTAAGACGGCTGCCGATTTTATCTCATCCAGCAAGCATTTCACAGTTTTCTGTCTGTGTTCTTTGTTTTTTGGGGACATTGTGATTTCTTTGGCGAAAACGACGCAAGAAGGGCTGAAGCCTTCAAAATCCTCTCTATGGTGCCCTTCTGGGATGGGGTCTACCGCCAGTCTTGCCAACAATATTTCTGTGAAAATCGGGGCTCCAANATTTAGAGGACGCGTTTTCTGGGAGGAAGATCGTGGGAACTCGAGGTCATCCCTCGTCCCACGAGATTCCTTCAGGATTATTGGTCTTTTGCCGATTCCTAGCAAATCTCGTGTTTCTAAACACCCCTCATCTAAATTTTCGACAAGAGGAGCTGCTTCAAATTCCTTGCTTCCTATCCTGTACACTTCTGAAAATGACAATTCAAGTACAGTATGTAATTGCAACTTCCAGCAATCTCCCTACCAGATGATCATCAAACAATAATGATTTAAAATGACTTGCCAATTGGTATGCTGATGAAGATTGAATTAGAAATTATTCATTCAATTTTTGTCCAATAGAATGGGTTATTTATTTTTATAAACTAAAAATATTTCAAAAAATTACCCCAGCACACCCATGTAAATTCCTTTGTTTGCATGTTGACAACTTTGTTGTGATACATTTTAAACATGAGCAGGGTTTGATTTCAGTAAAAGAATATCTATACAAATTTTTAAATTATTAGGAAGAATCCATGAATTTGTCAAACAGGCCACAAATGTGTGAAAAATTTCAATAATACATTCCCTGCTTAACTTTCAGGAGTATTCTAAATTTTGAAGGAATCTCTTGTTGGAAGCAAGAAGATAATTATGTTTTGCAGCCAATCTGAATCTGAATACAATTTGATATTTAAAAAAAAGCTGCACATCATTTGGAGAGTAAGAAGAGTTTCTGAAGAGTGCTTGCAGACCATAACATCCAAGGATTTATGGATAAAAAATTAAACTCTGAAGAGTATGTTTGGAAGAAGAAAAAATGCTGCTTTTTTCCAGAAAAAGTACAGAGTGAGAGAATTTGAAGAAAAAGTAGAAGGAAAGCCCTGGTCAGGAAATTTTAAAGAATTGGTGGTTTAACGGGGTAAAAAGCAAAGGCAGGTGGTGTTTTGTGGCCAGCAAATTGTTGGCAGATGGCGGATGGCGGCCTATCCAGGGTGCCCCATCCTTTCAACATTGGGGAGATTTGTTTGGGGTAAAATTTTGGTGGGAGGTGAGGGTGGCGGTTTATTGGGGGGTGGTTTAACAAGGTTCAACTGTATATCTTCGAAAATCAGCAGGTGTTCTGTCATTTTTTGGCTCATTGCTGCATCATGATTGATTGGGAAACTAAGAAAGATTATGAGGAATGAGAATTCCCTCAGATTATTGAGAAATCAATAATTATAATTGGGAAATTGGGAATTCAAAGTTTGAGCTGAACCCATGATCTACCATATTTACTTGAGTACCATGCGCCCCTGAGTATAAGTCGTACACCCCATTTTTCTGAAAGAAATTTGTCTGAAATATTGAAAACCCATCCCTGTGTAAGATGCACACCCCAGTTTTTGTTGTTTTTGCTAAGATTTAAGAATTGTGGATTTTTTGTGTGGATCCATTTTACCCTATTGACATTTTGTTTTTCCAGCTTTTTATACTGTCCACAGATCCCTCAATAATAGGAATATCTTGTGCTTCCTTTTCTTCCTGTTGAATCTTTTATTAACTGCTAAAATTGCTATCCCTTCAGACATTATTTTCCATGAACAATGAGACTTGGTGCCAGGCATTTCTTCTTAAATTTTGTTTGTACTCGCATACAGCACACGGGGTTTTCAAAAAGTTTTCCTCAAAATTTGTATCCCCACATGCCATACACACCCTTTTTCTGCCTTAAATTCTAGAAAAAGGTCTGCATGGTACTTGAGTAAATATTGTACAGTATTTAAATCAGAGGCATTCAGAATATAATATATACACTTATACAGGGTGGGCCCAAAAATTAAACTTTTTTCTAACTTAAAATCCCCAAAAAATTTGCCAGCAGTGGGTCACATGAGCAGTAGAGCCTGTACCCTGAAAGCTTGCATTAGGATTTGGGAGTGAAACATTATCTCACTGCTCAATCTGTTTTTTGTTGCTGTTGTTGCACCTTCTAGATCTTGGGAATGTGTGCACCCTCTTTAAGGCAATATGAAGTTTGGTGATTGAATTATACAGGCCCTGTGTCCCATTTGTCCCTCAAATCAGCTCTGGAGAAAAACAGCTTAATGAAAGTATAAGCCTGACAATTGATTTTTTGGAAGTTTTTATTCAGATGGTTCTTTTAACCATGCAGTGTCAATTAAATACTGTTTTATGGAAACTTAGATAGTGTACCACTTAAAAGGGAATTGAACAAGCTTTCATTATGTGTATTTTTTATGACCACAGCTCAAATTTTTTCCAATCTATTTTCATTCTAAAATTTGTTCACATTTTTGGTCCACCTTGTATATTGCCCTTTCAATTGACCAAAATTGATGTGTATCCTCCTAAACACATACAAGTGGTACCTTGTAATTCAACCAACTGCAATTTGACCTCCTGCAATTTGACAGTTTAATTTGCTGGAAGGTTGACTAGCCTTTCAACCTTCGCCATGCAATTCAGCCTCCTTCAGCCACTTTTCTAGTGATTTTGTTGCTGCTTCTTAATTTTACACAGTGTCACACAATTCAACAGCTTTTTAATTTGACCCTAGTTAGGTAATGGATTAGGATAAAATCGCAGGGTAACACCTGTAAGTTTGATGGTATTCAGCTTATTTTCAAGTTGCATATCTCATAACAAGCATTAAGCAAATGTGTCAAATGTTGGAGCTCAAGGTATTTCGCAAGCTTCTTGGCATGGGAAATGCAATTAAAGGAACAGATCAATGAAAGAGAAACCCAAACCCATACAACTGTCCAATAAATGTATGTTGCCTTCTTCTGGTGCGGTGAAGTAAGACTTACAAAAGTCTCATGTTTTGGGACCCCCTCCTCTTTCCAATTCTTTTCAATTTATCTAAAAGCGATCGGATTACTTTGTTTTGTTATTTGACGCGTGTGCCGGGCCGGGTATACAGCAAGCAGGTTTCGGGGTATCGAAAGAAGAATCCCACCGCGCACAACGTGCCAATCAAGCACTTTCTTCCTGCAAAAGAACACACGGCCCCGTGGGTTGCTCGCTTGCTCCCCAAGGATATAAACCCGTGGAACAAATCCCTGTGTTCCCAATAATCTCCGCTGGACTCGTGTGAAACAAACAAAACCCAGTCTCAACAGCACACATACCCATTCCGAGGAAGATTAGCCCGAAAGGTTCAGTTCAGTGCAGGTACAGCGAGTTTCCGAATACTCGCCGGACGATGATGACGACCTGGGAATCAGAAAAAGTTACTACTCGGTATTTCTGGATCCGATTTATTCAAGGTTTTAGAATGTTACCTTTTTTCGTGATTCTATTCCATGTTTGGATATCTACCAGGGCCTGTTGGAGTTTGAGAATGAAATATATGACTGGTGAAATTATTTCTTGATACTTGTCGGAGGCCTGCCGAAAAATTGAAAATAAGCTCTCATCCAAGGCTGATGAAGGCAAATTTTTTTCGATGTCTTTCAACTTTTCCCTTTGTGATCTCCACAAATTATATGTGCATCACTGACTGAATTTCAATTGTAACAGAAAAAATTAGAACAATAATCAAAGAAACACATTGGCTTTATCACTTTCTCGATCGACATTAAATAAATTTTGTTGCTGCGTCACTTCATATGTAAGAAGAAAAGAGAGAACAACATTAGTCGCGACTGATGAGTTTCAGCAGTTTTGTTATCAATGTAGATCATCCAATGGGAATTTTGAAGAAAGAAATTGGAAATATTTGTAGTCCTTTTATTGCATGGGTTGTGTTGTTGTGAGTCGGTCGTTCCTCCTTGAAAAAAAATATAATCGGATGACCCCTTTCAAGGGATTTTCCATAATTAAACATCCAATTATCAAAGGTGAATCCAATCAATCAAAGTGAGAAACTTTTCCTACGAAAAAGTTACTTCTATAAAAAACGGCTTTCACCGATTTTCCGGAGTTCGAAAAACATCGTACTCATTTTGACAAAGTTAGTATAGAATTTAGTTTTTTTTAATCCGGTTGCAAAGAATTATTATCGCTTGCAACGAATTTGTTTTTTATATAGACCCCTGTCGAATATCCATAATGTTATTCGAATCGCTTTACACGTACAACAAAGTTATCATTTTAACGAAGCGTTTTTTCCAGATCCGAGCAATAGCTTGGTGGTGGCAATATTTATTTTACTATATTCTTTTGCATTGCGATTGCGTGAAACTCGTGCAAATATGAAACATATGCCTGACAGATTTGCATCCCTGCCTGATTTAGAATAAAACGTTTTCAAGAAATATTGTTTGACATCATTACGAATACTTGAAACTGATGAAGTTTTAAAGAACTACAGTATTCGACTTCGCGCATGATTTGGACTATTAATATATTCGGGTCTAAATTGAATGATTTATAATGCCTTTTTTTCGTCGGTACAACAACTTCAAAGAATGGCCCTGAAACCCACAGCAGGGAGCTGATGAGACCCAATGGCCCTGGCCCTCCTAAATATGCTTCCACTTGAAAGCGGAATGGAACTACGTCGGAAGAGCCAGTTGGTGTTAAATCTACTGCGATGGGATGCATATACGAATATATACAGTATACTTATACATATAAGCGAAAGGATTTATCCTGCATCCATCTCTCGTCGAGTGGGCGAGTGATGCATTTAACTTGATGCCTTCAACTCCGGCCAAAAGTACGGATATGGCAGGAACCTCCATCAAACTCCATATAAGGAACGTTGAAGAGATGGGATGCGCCAATTGTTCACGTGAGAAAGAGAGAGAAATTACACTCGACGACATATAAATAGCCCGAAAAAATGGATTCCGAGTTGTGAATTTGTAGGTATCTCCGTGATTCTATCATCTGATACACATTATATTAATGGTTCGTTGAACGGGAGAACGAGAGGAATTCTTGAAACGAATCCGAACATTATTAGACAAGCCGAAAAAATTACAGAAAAATTACGCCGGCTATTTTCAGGATGACCAAGGAAAACAAAGCTGATCACAAAAAGGTTTGAAGTTTACAATTTCATCACTTTTGAACTTGCAAAATAAACTTTACACTGCGATGTGAGCTGAGAATAGCAAAACTAATTTATGGAAAATCCTTTAGATGATCACTCCAAATTTTATTCAAAATATTCTGATATGAGCATTTCCTAAAATTTCAATTTTAAAAGGCACGACGATCAACAACCGTATTTTTAGGCTGGCCAAGAAAACGAAGCTCATCACGAAAGGCTTATTGGCATACGCTTAACCCTTCTGTAAAATTTTGGACTTGAAAATGTAACTATAAATTGTGCTGCGAGATAAGAGAACAAAACTTTGATCTGGAAAATCTTGGGTGAGCATTCGAAATTTTGTAATGAGCTTTCCTAAAATTTTAGTTAAAAAGGCACCACTATCGAAAAATAGCCGAAAAAGGAAAAATTGGCGACTTTGGGAATAATCTGTTTATTTCACCAACAGAGTGGTCACAATCAAGCGCATCATTAAAGATTTCAACAATTGGGTTTCTGATTTGAATAATTTCACACAAATGGCCTGTTATAACCAGAATTGGCTGCGGGAGTTTTGGTTGTGCCTTGTGAACGCTGAAAAGCGGCAAATAAAGTTTTCTGTTCATTCATTCATTCATAACCAGAATGAAAAATTCTGGCTGCACAAACCTGCTGAGCAAGAAAAAAAATATAGATCTGGTGTACGAAGCGTTTGTCTGTTAACCGGGATATTTTTGTAAAAGTTTTCTTAGAGTGGAAAATTCTCCAGTCTCTTTTTGAACTGTGATTGCTGTGATGAACTGGGGCACGTGTTGAAGTGCGGATTCCCATTTGCTGGGAAAAATCCAGCATCGGTGTGGGCTTTTGTGTAGTGAACTTCAACAAACATTTGTTGCAGATGCGTTTCGGATGAACCTCGATTTTCGATAGAGGAAAAAGATGGAGAAAAGTTCGCGATTTTTCCGAGAGCGGAGCAAATGACGTCATGAACGCCGGAACAAGTTTCGTCGAAATATCGAAGTTTTTTTTTTCTGAATTTAGTTCCATTGAAAATTTCAATTTTCTTCTGCCATCAGGGCTATTTTGGAAAGTTTTTCGTTCAAGAAAGTGGACGGATCGATGAACGACAGTCACACTTAGAAAGGCATCTTCAAATGTAGATGATCTCGGGTGATTTTAGAATATTTTCAGTCTATAGTAACATAGACTTGCTTGAAAATATTATCGGACTGCCTCAGATTTCAATATTTTTCATGAATCTTTAAAGAAATATAACATCGTTAATCACGTTTTCAAAAAAAAAATATGTGGGAAGGTTCAAACATGAAAATCAGCCATGGGAAATACGTGTATACGGAATTGTACATTTCTGGAGCATGTCTTGAATTTGATTAAACCAGGATGAATATATGTTCCCCAGCAGTTGATTTTGAATTCTGATGTAATTAAGGCTAATTTTGACGATCCCATGAATTTACTGCATCTGATGTTTGTACAGTCAACTTTACGTGAGTGATTTCCTATTCGATGAGTTTCGTTTGGGTAATTTTCCTTCTCATCGTGTTTTTCATCAAAGGACTTTCTCCGACTACCGTTCACATTGTTCAACAAGACGTTATTGAATAATTAATAATTTCTAATCAAAGTACTGCTCTATAATCGTTTCTTGGCCGAGTTTTTACAGATTTACAGAAAGGCCTTTGCGCAGGATTTTTAATTCACCCATAAATCTAAAGGAAAAAAATCTGCTCGCATTTTCAGCTTCCACATTTTAAATTTTTTCTACCTGGTATTTCCACGCAAAATTGGATGATAAACGAAGTTACTTACTTCGCGAATGAAAAAAGCACGGGATAGTTTTTTCATCAGAAACTGGAGTGCGAAAATTAAAAGAAAAGGTAATGGACGGAAGCCGAATATCAAATTTGGGTTATTTCAAATACAACTATTAAAAAAAAGACCCACAAATGACTGTTGAGCCTATGCTTGTGGGAAGTAAAAATCATCTTCAAACCGAGGCTAAGTTATCCCAGGCTGCGATCATTTCCATGTTAATCGTCCCCCGGGTGAACCTCGTTAAAGAATGCAAATTAGCTAAAAATCTCAACTTCTTCAGCGTTCGTGGATCATAATACGTCGTCTTCACATTTGCGATGCAAATTAAATTCCGCAAAACTTCTATACAGCAGCACAAGGCTAATGTAACCGCCGGATCGCTTACTAATCTCAACCCGAACCGCAAAAGTATAGCCAACTTTTTTACTTCGCTGCTGACTGCCTAAAACTCTTTTTTTCTCCCTTAGCGGTGCAAAAATTTAAATGGGAAATTATTCAGATGTAATTTTCACTCTTCACGCATAGGAATGAGGCGGTGTTTGAGGTCAGCCAGTGAGCTGCGAAAACCGAGAGCCGCATTTCTCGGGAAAAATCCCACGCAAAAAATATGTATATTTATTGCGAATCTCCTAGGTGTAACTATGGAGACGCAGTAACTCGTGGTTCAGAGCTGT
This sequence comes from Notodromas monacha, assembly GCA_905338405.1. NCBI lineage: Eukaryota > Metazoa > Arthropoda > Ostracoda > Podocopida > Cyprididae > Notodromas > Notodromas monacha. The sequence goes on along the minus strand of CAJPEX010005606.1, from coordinate 6,396 downwards.
TGGAAAGGATTACCTTCCTCTTCTTCGCCATTGATTGTTTAGTGCGTATCTATATGAGTAGCATTCATGTGTGATGAATGTGCGACCACAATTTCCAGTACCTCTTTAGTTCCAATGTTGCAGAGACTGAGACGTGACGAACAGCGAATTTTTGTTTTCCGAAAAACTAAATTCTCCGGAGTCGCGGAGAAAGCTTTCCTGAAGTATGTGATCATATCATTTTTCAGAACTGAATTTCATGAAAAAGCACGCTCTAAATGTTTGTCGCGTTTTAATGACTACGCTACTTGCTTAAATTTATTCGACTGACAGATACGTGTTCTCAGACAACAATAAGAAAATTAAAATGCTCTCATCTTTAAAACGGAACCTTGGAAACAAGAGTCGCATTCAATAAGAGAAAGGTTTGAGTAAGAAGAGAATTACAGTATTGATTATTTTGTTTTCCAATTTGGCGGAATTACTTGGAACTCAAATCCAATATGCTGTGGAAAAATCTGTTTGCTTTAAACACGTGAGAAAAAAGGCACCCATTAAAAAAAGGAAATGGGTTGTTACTAAAATAAGCTGAACAAATGAGATTTCATATGGAAATTTATTAATCAGGTATTGTTTCGCTTATGAAAATTTCTGTAAAACTTATATTTTTAATAATCTCATGAAATTTCTCAAGACTTCAGGAAATGTATGGAATCGTGGAGATGATTTGGGAAAAACTCCACCAGATTTCATGATAGTTCATCAAATTGATTCTGATCAGAATTTCAATACGATGTTCAGTGTAGTGAATCATGTTGATCTTCGTTCCGTCACATTATTTTCGAATATCAATTTTGATATCCCAGATTGTCCATCACCCAGAAAATGGCACTTCTTCGAGGTTTCAATCCCTGCATTAATCGCCGCTGATGACGAAAAACTCTTCCCGAATCATTGAACCAAAAACGGGGATCTGACGATATGAGGCGTCATCCTGTTTGCAAAAAAAAGTTTGCATTCGATTTTTCGAGCAAAAAAAAAA
>CAJPEX010005605.1:0-15648 GCA_905338405.1 Notodromas monacha | reverse complement strand
TTTTTTTTTTAAATCGTTCTTTCAAACGGATCAAAGCAACCGAAACCTTTGGAGTCCCAAAGCAAACAATCCGCACACACACTCCCACAAACGAAACCTTCACCTTTAACCTCTTCAGGAAATCAACGTCGCGAGTCGAAGGAAACAAGTGTCGGTTGTCGACTCGGACGACCCCGTTTCTCTGACGAATGTTTGCCCCCAAGTGATTGCCGCTCGTTTCGCAGAACCCCCCCCCCCCCCACCTCTTCAACCCCGTCCTTGCATTAAAAAAACGTTATAAATACATATCGTGCATAAAAAAAAAGAAAAAAAGAGAAGCAGTAAAGCAGGACCTGAGTCGCGTAAATATTTGCACGCGCTTCTCGTGACGGAACGAGGCCACTGCGATGTTGGAGAAATCCGCACTAAATCTACGCTCGGCAAACGGCCTCCCGAAGTGCACTCGGATATTGGATGCGTCAATCTTTTGGCACGTGACTTCCGGCTTATACTCGACAATTACCGGAACGCGCACACTTGACCGCAGCATTAAGGAACATGTCATCATTTTGTTTGGGGCATTCTGCTCCTGCGGAAACGACCGATCCGCTGGGGGAGGCAGGAGGTAGAAGATCCTCAGGATCCTCCCGGGGGTCGGCATCAAGGGACAAAGAATAATATTTATTACCTTACTGTACTCAGAAATCATGATACGTCTTCATACCTTAATGGAATGACGTACTTTTTCCAATTGTAGGGCAGGACTTTTTAACCCATGGTAAGATTAATATCATTGGTGATAAAACATACAGAGGCATACAAGGTTAGTTGGCATCCTCGATTACCCTGAGATCGAGTGTGGAAAATATTTTGCGGCAGAAGGTGCTATTTTCTAAAATCTGGACACCTCTCATGAGCAAAAAGTTAGTTCTTTCGGAATCTTGAGTGTAAATAAATCTAATGGCGGAGTTTTCAATACTTCAGTGAGTGAGATACAAGCTTTATTCGCATCTCGTCAACTTCCGCAGGGTGCACAAAAATTTCCCACACCCGCCTAATATTTTAGCACTGAAATTTGTGGAACTCACCAATCAAACGTTCGTGAATAAATACTTCTAAAAATGTTCTAGAAGATTTTCATTTCAGAGAAGAGTTGGAAAGCCAAGCCGTGGACCAATAAAAAACGTACGGATTCCAATATTAATCCCCAATTCCTTCGCATCAACGACCCAAAAGTTTTTCGCACCACCACAAACAACATTACATTAATTTCGACCGTTTTTGCAACCATGATCTTCATAGTTGTCATGAAATTGTTATGAATAGCATTGCAAAAATTCGAAGAGAAATTAAGAATGTGAGAATGTGTTCATTTATCACAATCAAAGGGATTTGTAGAAGGCTTATCCCAGTTCCGCGCGTCCTGGGTAGAAACATTCGCTTCAGCTGGGATTGATTTTCCTGATTAGTCTGAGGAGAATCACACTGTAAAAAAGGAATCCTTTATAATGTATTATCGTTTTCAGATCAGACAATAGACATTCAGAGCATAGTAGAGAAAAATGCATGAAGTAACTTTAGTTTTTTCCCGCAAAAAGCGAACACACACGATTGTGGTCTTTGACAAAGTATTCCAATGAAATAACCCCATCCATGTCTTTCAAAGTCATCTGCAAAAGGACCACGCCAAATTTTGAAGTTTTCAATCTTCTCAATCACGTTTTCCTTTACTGTAGGTCCAAAAAATTGAACACATTTTCTCATTTTTTCGATGAACAAAGTACTGCAGCTGATCCAAACATATCGAAAAAAAAAATCGTAGGGCGTATGTAATTGTCTAAATAACTCTACACTTAGTGTCTCGGAATTACTGTTGAAAAATGTGTGTCACTAATAAAAAAAAAACATAGCTGAATAATTTACCATGGGAGGTTTGATTTTACAGAAGGTAAATTGCAGTCATAGAGATTTAAATGAAAACTCATATTCACGGAAAACCTGAAAGCTCGAGCGAATGACGCGATTCTTTGGGATGAACAAGAGAAACCAATTTCTTCTGCATTCCCAACATTTTTATAGCGTATCATTCTTATTATATACAGGCCTGACAGTGCAAAAAAAGAGAAGAAAATAAAAAAGAATACGTACCTCCTTGTTGTGTCTTCACTTTTACTGGAGGCGACAAGGGTCCTGGTCCGACAGAAGTGTAAGCTTGAACCCGAACAGTGTACTCTGTCAAGGGTGTCAAATCCGAAATCGTCGTCAGTTGATTCTTGTCCACACGCTGGCTTTTCCAAGTCGTGATCGGCAAATTGGGTTTCGCAGTGTAATACACCTGATATGCCTGCAAAAAAAAAAAAATCAGAAAGCTCATGAATAAAGTTGACAAAATCAAACGCGAGATTATTATTTGCTTGGAAGTTAGCTGACGCTCATTTCGAAAGAAACATACTTTTCAAGCGAAAAAACCACGACAACGCACACCGAACTTGGAAGCTTCAAGAGCTTCGAGTTCACGGCACCTTTCTACACTGTTAGTTATGTTAATCAGCTGAAATTTTGATCAAAGCACGACAACGTTTCGCAATTTCACACAGTCCACGAAAAATAAAAAATTAACCTAGAAACAAACCGCGCTCAGCCAATTTCCTGCGTCAGGTATTGTAGCTGGATTTTGGATAGTTATCAGGGAAATTTCCGAAGTCACGATACAAAATACAGTACTATATACAACAGATTGATCATAAATTGTATTCATGGAACTTCAACACGACCACCTCGCAACTTAGGTTTTTCAAGCGCAATTAACTCATTAAATCAAATCAACAATTATTCTGTGGCTGACTCACGTCAGGATATTATTAAAATTAACACGCATGTCAAGTCTAGCAGAAAAATAAACACCATGAACAATTTATATGAACACAGTGCAGTATAAAATCAGACGATCTATCCTAAGGCTGAATCACAAAATAAAAATAACGTCCCGAATGAAACCATGCAAATAAACCGCTAACTGCAAAAACCATGTCAAGTCTCCGAATTATGTCTGCTATTTTCTATACTTGATCGCAGGAACCTAACGGAAGTTCGTTTTTTTTGTCGACGATTCATCATATTCATCTGTCGAACATTTCCACACGGAACGCATAGGAAAAGCTTGTACTTGAGCTAAAAAAAATTCTTCGGGGACATAACCACAAAGTCACAGTTCGCTCTCTACAAAAAAAAAGGGCGTCTAAAAAAAAAATGTTCCCTGGAATAAGTTTTCCCGTGAACCCGGGGATTTCGTGACCTAATCCCAGACCGCGTGTCGGCTGCAATGTTCATCGATCTGACGCCCACATCGACCGCTTCCCCGGGACTGGTAATAGCCTCGAGACACGAAATTTATTCTTCTCCTTCAACACATGAACCCGTCGAAATCGAAGAAATTCCAGAGTCTGATACAAGTAATTAGAAATCACAAAATAGACGAAAGAGTGCCGCACGAATCGCAAACAGTTTTGAACACGTACTTAGAAAACCGAGTGATTATTCTGCGAATGCTCATGAAGACATTTTAAAATGCCACAGGCTTTCCCTCCATGTCAGGGGTTTTTCCTAATCAATGGGAATAAATTGAACGTAAATTCCAGTTTCAGATGATTGTTAGATTTGAATCACAAAATATACAGTAATCATTTGGGAACATATCCCAGCATGTTGGACACATTCTCCATCAACTCCACTGTACTTTTCAGCTTAAAAAATATAAATTGAGATTATAAGTAGACTCAAGAATTTAAAAATCAAAATGGTCAATATTTCTACATCACAATTCTCAATATGGTTGGGGGATAATCTCTAAACCTGGAGATACTCGTCTTTTCGTCCAATGCGGATTTTATCAAGATCTAGACTTCACCTGGATATTTCCACTCGAGAAAATAATTTAAGGGGCGCTTTACTTATAAATTTTGTTGTTGAAAAATTGCATCATGAAAGCAGTTTTTTATTTGAAAAGATTCGGAAGACTGAAGCATAACCGCCGAAATTGCTTTTTATTCCACTGAAGAACAGTCTTCGGCACTCAGACCACCCACAAATTCAGGTAACATCAACAAGTATGGAAAATTTCTCCAATGATCAAATCAACAAAAGTTTACAAAACCGAGGAATATCGTGTAATTTTTTCTTTACTTCGATGTGACCCGCAAAAGTTTACAATACATCTAGAAAAGTACAGTATTAGGAGAACAATAAATTGCACATGTACGAAAGATCTGGACAAATCATACGACATACACGGCATTTATCGAGTAAACTTCATCCGAAAAAAATAACAAGGGAAGGAATGTACCATTTTCATCACATGGAATCATAAATTTTTTCTCTCTCTCTTTACGTTCGAAAGCCACGATCCGCTGATAATAACGAAGGAAAATCATCCACGAATAATCCAATTATTCCATCGAACACGAATGGAATTTTGGAAAATCATTAGGGATCGTAAATGACTCGGAGAAGAAGCGAAAGCTGCTAAAGGACCATAGTTTTCATCAGAATTTATCCCAGACGCAACCCCTTCTTAATAGACATGTTTGTGACCCTCTGGATAAAATTTTTGATTCATCTCAAGCAATAAAACCTGAACTTACGAGGCCAGAAAAGAGCAAAGATAATTCGCGAGTGAGACACACTCACGGCATAAATTCAGAAGGCAGCAACTCAAAATCGATCGAAACGCACGTTCTTAAAAGCAGAAAAAGTGAGTCTCTCTTTTCACGACAAAAGAACACGGGAATTGTAACAGAAGGAAAAAATCCCAACTAGCCTTTAATTCAATTCCACCTGACACTTCTTAGATTCTCTCTCTTTCTTTCTCGAAAAAAAAAGGAAAGAGAACCAGAAGTTTGGCCCAAGGCATTCTATCCCAACTCCCTTCAACAGCAATAACGTCACGGCGTCGGCAGGAAACTGAAATAAATGATAGCGAAGGGATTCCACCAATATTCATTAGGCTACATCCACGCCCCAAAAAACCCCGGGGCTTTTTTATAAATCCTTTTTCCACGGGACTCGCGATTCCGTAGTCGCCGCCGCAAAGCCGAGTTAAGGCGGAAATGCCGTCAGTCGACTCCAGGTTTTCCTCCACCTTTTCGCTTTTACCTTCCGATGAGGGGGAAAAAACATCCCAAGCAATGGTTTACCTTCATCGTCGGGACGACAAGGGATTACGACATTCATTCGACTATAGGCCACTCCCAAAAGAAAAAAAAACCGTGCTGAAAACACTGGTGCGATCTATACATTTTCGGAGGCTGCACTGAATTTGATATAATGGAGCCTCGACATACGGACGATTCGACGCAGGGAAGTTTGAAAATCTGCCCTAACATTCGGAAAATGTCACGAGATACGGACACTTCATCAACATTTCTAGACAAATGAAGAAATATTCAACGTTTCAATATTTCGATATCTATTGCGTAAATGGAGCCTTTTTTATTCACAAAACTTGCAGAGAATTTCTTTTATACATTCACTACAGTATTTCATGATCAAAAACAAGTCAATTTTGTGCTTATTTTTTCCTGAGTTCTTTCCATCATCTGGGCACAGTATAGGAAAACTTGTGCTTGTTTTGCGCTTTTTAAACTCTTCTCATGCCAAAAGATCACATACGAGAGTTGTCCTATTTCTGTTAGACCTTGGGTGTTTTTACACTAGGTACCACTTTGAAAAAAAAAATCAACCATTTAGCTCATCTAATTTCGAGGTTCTAGGATTTTCTTCAGATTTTTTTGAAAGTTTTTTTTTTTTTTTTTTTAATATCACAAGCAGAAACCTGGCTTTGGATGATTTTTCTTAAAGAAAAGAAAAAAATAATCGGAAATGAGAAGTGCTTTCGGAAAATGCAAAAAACTTAGTTTTTTATATGTGGCCAACAAAATAATCCTTGAAAATTAAAGAAAATGTAGGATATATTGCTTTGAAAACAAAAAATATTTTCAATTTTTTTGCCTAGAATGAAAAATTGTCAACAGCATGTGACATGGATGGAAAATGCTTGCAAAAACTGGAATGTTTCCGCCTATTGTCTTGCAGTGAATCTAAAAACTTTCCAAAACAATCCGAAAAAACCCAAGACCTCAAAATTGGATGAGCTAAATGGTACCTTTTTTCTTTCAAAGCGGTACCTAGCCTAGAAATACCCAAGGTATATCAGAAATGGGACAACCCTCGTCTGAGCGACTTTCTTTCGCAATATTATTTTCAATATCTTACTGATGATAAAAATAATTTATTCAATTGTTGGGAGGCCTTTTCCCAAGTTTCGATCAACAGGAGAACCAATTCAATATGCTGCGCAGTACATTCATTGAATTTTAAGGGGAAACAAGATCCGACATGCGGACATTCTTACATAGGAACACGTTATGTCCGCATCTCGCGGCCCCACTGTACCTGAAAACAAGACAAATTTTATTCCGAACAGTTCTGAAGCAGAAAATGAGTCTCCCTCAACACCCGCTATTCGAATGAAATGCGCAAAAACGTCAGTGCACCAGAAATAAAAGAAAAAAATATTTCTTGATTCCCAGATTCAGAACTTCACTGCAGTTTTCAAAGCCAATGCGATCCATGAATACATAAATTAACCGGCTGTTGGAGGAACTTCACTCTGAGAATGTCCAACACATTACATGCTTCATTCAGCCACACATAATCTCGATACGCAAGTCTTCGAAGCAACTGACACGGTTACTACTTCTCTTCTCTAACTATGTTGAAATATTGTAAATGAATTCCTAAATTGATCAAAACATTTTTCGTACAACGCAGACCACACAGTCTCCAACAAATCTTCACGCCAGAAACGTCTGATTTTCGAGATGATCACGTCACAAAAGAGCAAGCATCCAAAGAACACACACGCGTATCAGCAATTCAAATCGACAGAATGAGAAATACCACACACAGAACAAACACGTGATCATATAACCAAATCTGAAAAATATGAACGTCCATACATTTCATATTAGGATTAAATTTAACCAGGTTAACCAAAATCAAACTAATGCAGCTGATAATTCTTACGCATTGCTCTTTTGCTTTGACCACTTTCGATCACTGAAAATCCAGGCAATCTTATCGATGATAAAATGAATTTTAATCCACGTAAGAACAAGCTTGAAACCTATTTTATGAATTTGAATTAACGGTGGCTCATCGTCCGTGAATTGAGTTTTAATCATGGACGATGAGGGACTTATAAAGGGAAAAAGAGACTCTCGGAACAAAAATGTTTCAAACAACGGGTTTTCTGGGCCGAAAAAAAGATCAATCATAAACAAGTTTTGGGCCAAAGAATACTAAATTATAATCAGTTTTGAGCTAAAACTTTGGCATTGAAAAAAAAAAATCGACGATTATCACAAAAGAACGGCACAGTTTTACTTCTTCTGGTCTAAAGAAAATTGCGAAATTTACAAAGACCAGAGCACGAAATTGCCAGAATCAGTGAAATTTAATATCTAAAGACAAATAAAAATAAAACCCCCGTTTGATGGAGCCACTTGAGCTTCGTGAATATCCCGGCCTTGGGAAACAGTTATAGCCCTGTATTGACTTTTTGCTCCCATAAACTGCTCGCAAACGCAAACATCACCGCAACAACAAGAAGGAAGCTATATAGCCGAAGTAGGCAATGGAACACAGATAATTCTTTGAAATGTTCGCATCTTTCCGAACAACCAACTAAGGCGAAAAAAAAAACATATAAAAAACTGAATCATAATATTGTACCGAAACTGCAAAGCCTTTCGCAAGATACGAAGAGCTAGATATTTTTCCTCCTCACCAAGACTCTTCTTACACAGCGAGAATTCCTCTCTCTCTCTTCTTTCCATGGGCAATCTACTTGATCCCTTGTGCCCATAACAAGTCTCAGCTCACCTCATTTTCATTTTATTTCAGCGAGAACCCTTGCTTCTTTTTCGCTTTCACGAATTCAGCACGAAAAATCAAGCCCAAACGAGGAAATAATTCAGCCGCGTCGGGCGCGAACGCAGAAAGTCATTAATAATAGGCGAAAGAAACTTCACGACAGGGAACAGTTTCTGAGTCTAAAACGAAAGTCATTTATCAGCAGCTGTTTGACATTTTTTTTCCTTCTGCGTGATATTGTACGCATATTAACGAGGACAAACGCTAGCATCGTTCACTTAATTTTTCATGAAGGACGAGTTCCATTTTTCACGAAAATCAAGGTCATACCGAAAACTTCGACAATGACATTTTAATGCTATGTCAGAGAAATTTGGAAGTCTCTTTCAAGATCGAAATTCCTCTTCACTTTTCTTCCGCACGCCGGACGTCCTCGAAATACAGGTACAGTATTGTAACAAACAAAACACTCGGAAAATTTTATTTTTGATTACAGGCACTTCAAAATATTTCGCACATCGCACACAACGGCAAGGAACATCCTCCTTCCTCCAAAAAGCAAAAAATTCTGCATGACTACATGATCAGAACATATGAAACACTTGGAATAACTCAGGAGAATATTTGGGAAAAACATACGTAGTAACAACTGGGGATTTCCATGTCTACCACGATACCACTGTCAACGAAAGAAATGCGTCGCCTGAAGCAATAAATCAAGAAAATGGCAAAATCGAACGTAAACTCATACTGCAGCGATGTACTATACAGTACTGCATAATTAAACCAAATCGAAGGTCATGAAAATCCACGCAAAATAAGGAAAGAATCTAACCCAACTTGAACCTGAATAAACGCTCAAAATGTTTGACCGACACACACGCTACTCAGAATTCAATCGAAAATTCAGAGACTTCAGGGGATTTTTGCAACAAAAAGAACCGGTTCTCCAAACTAACAAATTGCATCGTAAGAAACCTCATCCACATTTGGCCTGGATAGCCAAGCAAATAATCCGGTGCTAAAAAATTGAAAATTACTCCATTCGCAGTCCACTAATTTATTGAAAGATCATAACAGCAGAAAATTGCTGGAAAATCTTAGGAAGACTTGACAAAACATTACATACGTTCCTGAACTAAATATAATAATATTTTCGACTGCATAATGGATCAATCAGAGGGATAGAAGGCGTCTCTGATCGATATCTCACAGAGTACCCAGTGATAACAAAGTATTACTCTACTCACAGACTGCAAATTTATTGAAAGATTAAACAGCAGTCAATTGACAAAAAATCCAAGAACGACTTGAAAAAAAAACACAGACGTTCATTTACTGGATATAATAATATCATTGACTGGATAATCGATCAATTAGAGGGAGAGAAGACGTCTCTCTCATTGATATTTCACCGAGTATCCACTGCTAAAAAATAAAAATTACTCCACTCACAGTCCACTAATTCACTGAAAGATCAAATTAGCAGAAACTTGCTGAAACATCCAAGAAAGATTTGACGAAACATGACGGACGTTCCTTTACAGAATATATATAATATAATTCACTGGATAATCGATCAATCAGAGTTAGAGAAGGCATCTCTGATCGATATTTCACCGAGTATCCAGTGCTACAAACAAAATATTACTTTACTCGCAGATCGCAAATTTATTGAAAAATTAAAATGCAGAAAATCGGCGAAAATCCAAGAACGACTTGACAAAACATTACGGACGTTCTTGTAATTTATACAATAATATCATGTACACTAGTGCAATATAACCAATCAAATAATCGATCATTCAGAAGGACTAAAGAAGTCACGAATTAATAATATATCTCCGAGCAACCAATGTTCCAAAGAAAATCACGGTACTCCCACACGCGCTGCGCTAATTGATTGACAGACCAAAAGCAGCAGAAAATTGATGATCAACAGGCATTCGGCTTCTTCGCCGTAAAATGCACGCAAGAGGGATTTTTTGCTTGGACGCATTCTTTTTATGGCACCACAGATTGAGGGACGGAAACCGGCTCAAATCTCCGACACACCACACAAGACTTGTTTTCAATTCCGCTGAGTAAACACGGCTGTATGAGGATAGTTCCTCAGCAGCGGAACGAGGGGTTCAGTTCACAGGATTTATTTCGCCCAAGGACCCACATGTTTTCAAAAGTCCTGTAAACGCGTTAACCCAGTAAGCCATGTAGAGGCTTAAAAGTGCGCTTAGCTAGCGTAAGTAGCAACAACCTTTTTTACTGGATTACTAAGCGTACCGTTCTCTGTAATAAGCAAGTATACCGTAATTGAATTTGATCGCGGAATAAAAAAAAAACTGCTAATTTGGCACATATATTTACCGAAAAAGGTATTTATCCCCGAAAAAATGTAATGAATATAAAAAAAACATTTTAAACAGATGAAATACGAAAGTCGTGGAAATCTTGCTATTAACGCAATTAAAAAAATTTTAATTTGCAGAACTAATGGCTGACGTTATCATAAGTTACCTCGGCATGATATACACATAAAAATGAATACACGAACTGCGTCATAAATGACATGAAGTGGCATTAGAACTAAAAGTTTAGCGAGGGAGGTCGCTGAATTTCCGGCAGAAATTCGAAAAATAAGCAGCTGAATAATATAAACCAGGTCCGAAATGCAAAACCGGAAGCTGAGTGCTTCTTCGTGGTAGCGGAATCCATAATCTGACATTTATTTTTCGAAATTTGTCTACATTTTCAGTCACGACGAACCTAAATACAGTCTACGTCAACATAAAATATCTGTTTTCTTAGTCAGTGGTCTTCGCTCGGACGATCAAATATAACGAATAATCGGATTCCGTGCGAATAATTGATATCAACTGGCGGAAAATCCATGAAAGACTTGACGAAACATTACGGACATCCCTGTACTGTATGTCAAAATATCACAGTGTGTCACCAATGTTCCAAAGATCATCTGGATAATCAATCAATCAGAGCGACAAAAGGAGGCTTTGATAAATGTCTCAAGAAATACAGACAGCACTGTTTCAATTCCAGCCTTACACTAGGACACAGTTGAAAATACCCCAGATAAACATTCCGCAGATATATTTTTTTTAGAAAGTTTCACTGCGCTTTACCATTTTAAATTTGATTCAAATCGTTAAGTTTCAGCAGGCGAAAAAAATCCCAATCCTCGCGGGTTTAATCTTCAGAACATCCAACAGACTCGGAGTGATTTCATCCGCGTGAGGGGGTAAGATTTTATTGGCGAGGTGTATAGCGCGGCGGTGCCCCATATATGACTCGTTTATTTGGTTCTATATTAAAGTGCGCAACTCAGTTTTTCGAAAAGGAAAACTTGGCGTTCCACTGTTGAATTTTTTTCTCCTCTTTCTCTATATATATATATTTATATATGTGTGCTTTTCCAAGCATCGCAACCTCATCCTTCATCTTATGTCTCAACTCCCCACCACCCGAATATTCCGAGATCGTTTCTTCCTGTGCAGTTGAAAGGCAATTCCAGCAACCGAATGAAGAAAATCGAAGCACGGTACGATGAAAGAGATCCACGTGAAGAAATAAACATCGACGTAACCTAAAACGTCGGCGGAATTTTTGCACTAAAACCCGCGTGTTTTTTCTTCTTCTTCCAATCCCAAACACTGTAATTGAAATGTAAAAAAAATAGTTTCGGACAGCTGGAATTCAAAGTTAAAATCCGGCTTGCGAAGAAGAAAATATTACACACATAGAGAGAGAGAGAGAGATAACTCCCATGCCGAAAATATTCTCATGACTCTTGGAAATTTGGTTATATCTTCTTCTCAAAGCAATTCAAAATCCGAAAAGAATTCAGGAAAATTGCTGGTCTCAATCGTTTTTATTTACATCTTCACCCACACTTTTATAGGTATTTTGACTAAAGGTGGTCCTTATAATAAGAAGTATAGAGTACGCTGTCTTTTATGAAAACTTGTAAGTCCTTGAATTGAATATGCCTTTAGTATTTTAAAGCAGTCTTTTGCAAGCAGTTTAAAAATAGCAACACGTGCAATAGCACAGTAAAAAAATACAAAATACTAATGGCCGGTTGCCTCTGCAAATATAATGAAATACCGTTTAACGGATGATTGTATACAGCAGCTAAAAAAAAATTTCAACACGCTAAAAATGCCAAAAACGTTTTGGATTTGTAATTTTTGACCCGTCTGAGACGAAATTTCAACACCATTAAACAGGTGCATTTATGCATTAACGTTTCCGTAGCTGTTCAGTGACGTTTCCTTCACGATCATGAAAAATGCAAATTGAATTTTGATGAAAGCTGCGTAAAACGCTTTCCTGGATATTTCGACTCGTTCAATTACCACAATTGGAAAGCTATCATTTCAGTTATTACAATACGGCATCTTTTAAAAATTCTTGCGTTCAACTACTGTAACCGTCAAACTACCAGAAAAGGCCTTCGAACATTTTCTAATTAAATTTACGGTATATTGATGTCCGAAAACCATTAATTCAGTTTAACAGACAATTGAAAACGAATTTCCAAATGATGCTCTAGACCTCTAGTGTCTACTCCTCTAGTGCATTGTAAAGACTGAAAATTTCAAAGGTCTTCTCCGTCTCAGAAATTTCAGAGCGGACAAACAATCTTACCCTTTGTCAATTTTTACTAATGAAGCGAACGTGCTTCCACGATGTACGGGATGACGCGTCGTGGCACATTAGCGTTCCACGTCGGCGTTCATATCCGTCACGTTCAACAGCACACGCCCCGACACTTGACGTTGCTCTGATAAGCGAAAATACCGATGACGACGACGACGAGAGTGAAAAAAAAGCAACAGAAAATCGCTATGACTGAAAATATAAATTTAATTCACGGTCCAGCCTCATTTATCGCGTTTAAACGCACTGTCGAGAAGATCAATTAGATAAGACCTCACCGAAAAACTATAGCCCACGTTATTTCATGCCAACTCTAATTTTTTCGGTGTGATAACTTGAGGCTGCGCTGTCGGCGAATTGTCTGACACACGCAATACACTTCATGTGATTTCCTTCTCATACTTCATGTGATTTCCTTCTCATACCTCAAGTTTCACCACATCAAAGGCACCGAAGAAAATCTCAAAAAGAGAATGCAACAAAAAATAAATTAATCGCTATTTGAAAAATCGCTAAAAAATGCAAAACTAATTCACCCCACTCTAACCTAATTTGGAGCTATTTTTGTACACAGCCATCCGGAAATAAGTAAAGAAACACTTAAAAAAACACAGCAGCCACAGCTTCTTCATCCAGCTTGAGCGATTTACTAATACAATTTGTATTAATGGAAACAATTTCAACTTCGCATTCAGTGCCACTTTCACCAAAATAACTAATATCAAGATGAAGACAGATTTCACGGATTTCTCTGTAAAAGAAAAAAAAGCGCCTCTGATCTGACCTGACCTAATCGTGTACAGTAAGAATTAGTTAGCTTAACAAAATCTAGATTGAACCCCCGGCTCACTTTCAAACAGGAGATAATTACTTTGTGAGGAATACCTCGATTCAAAATTTCTATACCTCATATTTTTTTCATATACGTTTGTTTCACCTGGATCTTCTAAATCCAATTTTAGCTTCAGACCTAATAAATTTATATTTCAAAAAGTTCATCCATTTTGAGTTTCTCGTGGCTCTGAAGACAAGCAATAAAAACCACCAACTCACTCGGCATTGCAGCAGCTTTCCAAACAGCAATTAATCTTCAAAACTACACACTGTAAATGCTTCTCTGCATGTTTGTGAGCTGGATGCAAAACCAAAGCTTTCTTACCACGCTCCATTCCTGGTACAGTATTTATAATTGAAAAAAAAACAGTGCTTTAAAAGTTGGCACAATATTGCAACCCCCAAAATACCAACAACTAGCACAAACATTTGTCTGACACCACAGAAGCAGAATCATGGAATAAAAAACGTTTCAAGGCAGTTTCGACACAGTGCTCTGCTTCGATTGAGCCCCAGCGGCTTCCCTTTCAGCAATTACGGCAACAATATTTCATAAACATCCCCACGGTAAAATAGAAAAGAGGAGTCGTTTTCCCGGAAATTGCAGAAATATAAAAAAGACTGCAAAATTAGAGTGACTATAAGGGCGACGGAAATCAAGCTTCCACTCCCAACATTAACAGAAGAACACGAGCAACGGTCAACATGGGTTGAAAGCTTTCAGAGAATCTTGAGACGTTCCACAGTTTGTTCATGATTATATACAGTTGAACCTTTCCAAGTCGAATTTTTCTTCCAATTCCTTGTGCGAATTCCCATAAAATTAACGCATTAAAAACCTCCAGAACTCGAAGGCTTTCCACCTCAAGCCTCCATATCTCGAATTTTCCGGAGGCAGTTTGACTATTATTTTATTGACACAGGAAACGGGAAATCAATAACAATTTAACTTGATGCGTTTTGAAAGGCAGTGAACTAGGAACTGAGCAAATGAACCCTTGTCTACAAATTCAATATCAAGTCATAACCCATTTAAGAGACAATTCAAGCCTGAGAAAACCATGAATTACAATTTTCTGCGAATCTTTTTTTCTGAATCCTTTTTCTCAAATCAAATTTTTTGCTAGTCTCTTGAAGTTCGGCTTAAAAGAGGTTCGACCGCAATTATCTTAGAGGCAGCGGAATATATTATCGAAATAAATAACTGTCTTAACCCTGAATTCCACGAAAAAAAAAATAAAAATTATTTTCCCAGTGTAATGGTAATCTTATCGTATGTTATACAAACAAAATATTCAACTGGACAACATCATTCTTAAATTTGCACGTCGATCCAATGTCAAAATCTGAACACTGAATGATAAACGACTGAAAAAGGATACATTGAACATTTTTTGCCCGTTTCAAAAACTCTATCATATTGCGAGATTAGTCTTAGAAATATTTTTATTTTTTTTAGTCCATGGCTCGATCTTCGTCTAAATTCTCAGATATAAAACGGAAAAATTCAGCAACAACATTTTATTCCACCGTTTCCAATATTCTTCGTGATTGCAATTTTACACATAGGAATTTTAATCTTTAAAAAGTGGTATTAAATTGTAATCTTTTGCTCTGGTAAAGTCGTAAAGATTCAGGCTCTAATTTTTTCACCTGTTCTCATACTACGAGAGCTTCGGGAATATTCCTATCAAATGTCAACAAAATCGATGACTACAGTATTTAAAATCCAAACCTGAATATTTCCGTAATTTTCAGCATAAAACCGAACTTACAAGACTTTCAAAGAACAATTGACGAATCTCAGCTCAAGCAAATTGGGCTGTGAGAATCACGTAATTTCACATCATTTCAGCGTTTCAGATCTTTATTTAAATATATACAGTATATTTCCACAAGAAAATATGTATTTGAATTTCAGTTTACCGGATGATCACCTTCATATTTCAGGCATACTTCCGGAAGTGAAATGCTGTACGCGGAATTCGATCAAATAATCATAGCCGTGCGGAATATGGTGAGAACCTTACCCGAATCTCCCCGTTGGGTTGCTGGGGTTCTTTCCATTGGATCACCATCACCGAGGAGGACAGCGGACGAGCTGAAACGTCACGAGGTGCAGATCCTGGAGCTGTGAATATAAATGGAAATTTGAACACACAAATTAACGAATTTTCCATTGCTTTTCCGCAAAAAAAAAAAAGGTTCATGCATGACGGAATAAAATCT
>CAJPEX010005604.1:0-15648 GCA_905338405.1 Notodromas monacha | reverse complement strand
TAAGCAGGAATGTAAGAAGAAAAGCCTTCGTGGGTCAATGAAATTCCTGGGACAAAATTTAATGGACACATGGAACTGACCATATCTTTTTTCTCCGATGAAACCCATCAAGAAAATGTGAACTCACCTTTTGAATTACTGATGCCACTACAATTTACTCTTTGAGATCTATGCTGGCTTTTAATTTAATTAAATAACTTAGCCGTTCCCCACGTTAACAATTACAACCATATTAATGAATATTTAAATTTTAAAATGCCTTGAAATGCGTTTTGTTCATAATTTGGGATCCTGCGAAAGCAGGTATGCACCGGCATTGATTATGAAATCACATTTATAAACGGAGATCTCAGTGAAAATTACTTTCATATATTAAAATGACAAGACAATGGAACGATTTAATTATGTGAAAAAATTATACTCTCTTCGACGAATCCAAAAATAATGAAAACCCATGTGGCTTCAAATTGAACCGAGGAATACTGATATGGTACCATTTTCTGAGACAATTATTTTTCCAATGCAAGGATTAATGGAAATATTACAGCACGATATCTTTATTAGTGCTTCACATTTAATAAAAAAAAAGTCTTTGAAAAGCAGAAGTGTGGTGGTATTTCCATCCAAAAATTCTTCGAACCCACAGAAATAATGGTGAGCATCTCTGAACTCGAATTAAATGGAAAAACAAAGCGAATGTAATACATTTAAATGTCTGAGAACGTAGCAATCAAGGAATAATTGTCGGTCGTCATTTATTTTCTTCTGAAATGCGTATCAAATCTGAAACCTTATGAAGCCCCCCGAAAACAATTTAAAACAATCGCAAAATAAGCAGCAAGAATACACTTCAAGTTTTCTCGAGAAAAGAAAATGCCATGAAAACAAAAGCCTTTGAAGGTGAATCGTGAAAAAGGGAGCATCAGAAAATGTATGACGAATAGGGTTATCGAGGCAGTATACTGTCGCGAAGCACTTTCACTTAGTCCGCGAACATACATTTTACTCCCAATTACACGCTTTTTTACTTACTGATAAAAACTGATGATTTTCTTACTATAAAAAGTTTTTTGATTAAGAAAAGGCAGGAAAGATGAGCTCAGCGAAGGATTGCACGGAGCCGACGGACATACTTGTCTGCGGAGGCTGTCGGCAGGTTTTTACTGACATCTGCGATTTGGCACAGCACAAAAAAGTTTGCCCTGGACGTTAGTGATTCATTTACAAAGTATAAATAAAAATAAAATGTATTTAATAATTTTGAAACATGCATCGAAGAAACTTGGATGAAAATCCTTATTGAAAGGTTCAGGATGTGCTTTATGTCATCAAAATGTGATACACTTCACTAAATAAAATACCGCATTTACTTGGTTACCACACGCAGATATTGCTCAAAATTAATAAAAAAGTGATCGCGAATGGCTCTGCAAATTTTGTGAATTTTTCATAGCTCGTCACACGTGCCATATATGAAATTTTCTTAAATAATTTGTCGAGACTAGAATGAACAAAATTATATGTTCAGAACTAAATCGATTGAACAGATAAAACATTTAAAATTTTAAAAGTGCATTAGCATGAATTTCAAATTTTCGCTCATATTTTCTAAAATAGGCTGCTTTTCGCGTCAAAACCTGATATGACCCATTTTGTGTGAAAATTGATTTTTTTTCCTAATCATTCTCAGAAAAAATTTAAAACCTTCAATTGCTGAAAGCACAGAAAAAGTCAGGAAACATGAAATGTACTGATGGGAAGTGGATGCAATTTAGCAGAGGGCGGCGGAGGAAGCGGGACAGTGTCGCGAGGCGGCATTCCAGCTAAAGGCGGCGCTCGAGGCGACCAGCAGCGGGTTGGCACGGGTTCGAGCACTAGCGGAAATGCTAACGCTTCCGGTCGGACTTCCTGTTTGAACTCTGCCGCGGAACAGGCTTCGCCGCCCAAAACCGGAAATCAACGACAGTCTGTTGCCACTGGTGGCGCCGCGAGTCGAGGCGCCTCTGCCAAAGCCAGCTGTACCGGCGCCACTCCCAAGCAAAGTGCCCTGAAAGCTGATAGTGGCAAGGTCAACGAAGATGTTGACCCCTGCAATGGCTTGAAGGTTCATTATTTTCCAAAAAAATGCGTGAAAAATATTTCAACTTGTAAAGCATTATATACTGTACAAGATTCTTGAGGCTCGTTTCAACAATACATATCAATGAAAATTAATATTGCCTGAGGCATTTAAAATTATCTGATCTGATCAGATTAGTTAATGATTTGAAAAAATTCCATGCACTGAATATGAAATGAATAAAGCTTCGAAAATAACTGACAATTCCAAAATCGTTAATTCGTTTCCTTCAGATAATTGATGCCCCACGAGACAAATAAATTAGCGAGAATTAAAATAACATCTTATCATGGTCGCTTAATTGGTTCTGAATAATTCGACAACTCAACACAGGTAATAGAAATCATGGTTCTTGGAATGTTTCAGAAATCCGAAATATTTATTTTATTTTATTTTTTTCTGGCAGGCAAATAACTTAGATTTAAAAGCATCTCTAATCCAGGAGGAAATACATAAAAATTCAGCACATTTGACGGCGTTCGTTTTCTATGGAAGAACAATTATTTTTCAAATATAAATTTTGCATTAGGCTGATGCAAACGGTGGGGAATGCGATGCTGAAGGAATGGAAGGTGAGGAAGACAAGGTTCCAGAGATTTTGGCTGTTGGGGCAATTATTCCTCGGGATCAGCAATGGTATTCGCCAATTGGGCTCGAACCCGGAAACAGGATCCTAATTTGCGGTCGCTTTCGACGCGACAATGTTGTGCCAATCGTGGATCTTTGGCACAACATTGACGAGCAAAGAGTGTTTTTCTACAGCGTTTGTTTCGACGATTGTCGAGCCGTAAGTCGTCACAAAAATTCAATCCAAATACAGTATTTTATAAAGTTCAATCTGAATAAGAATTGCAAATTTTCGCAGCGAATTTCGAATGCAGTATTTTCCATGACGAAATGTTAACATTTAAAAATTGAAAATGTATATTGAATAGTTCGTATGCCTTTCTGCAATATTTTCTTTCAGCCGAATCCAGTTTTAAATTTTCGCAGCGAATTTCGAATGCAGTATTTTCCATGACGAAATGTTAACATTTAAAAATTGAAAATGTATATTGAATAGTTCGTATGCCTTTCTGCAATATTTTCTTTCAGCCGAATCCAGGTTTTTGTCATCTTTTCCTGCTGCTAATTTAATTCAAGTTAAGATTTTGTAAAAATGAGTTTGTAGACTGGGGAATTTCGTTTTCAAGATACAAGGACGGTAGACGTAACGTCTGGCTTAGTTTTTCAATTCTGAATTTTATTTGAGTTGTAACTCATTTCTCCCGTGCCATAAAAGAGAAGAGTTTATTTTACAATTTAACTATAATAAACTCTTGATTTTACTAATTAAATGTATGAAAGCCCTGCTTACACTCAATTGGTAGTCAAATAATAATGGTTTGGTTTTTACCAGGTAATTGGCAGCAAGTTGGACGGAAAATGGGTCGGCAAACAAGCTGTTCCTGGTGATTTCCCCTACGAAATGTCGACGGATTTCACGCTGGAAATCCTGTGCAAGGACGACAGCTTTACTATCAATTGGAGAGGTGTCAGAGGTGACGGAACTGTCGACTTTCCGTATTCCTACGAGATAGAAAAGGTCAACATGCTGCGGATGCAGGAGTTCGATATGATTTACAAGATCGAGAAGGACTGGTTTTGAATCCGAATAAAAAAATTGCACATTTTTCTACTGAAATTTGCACGCAGATTTTTTTTATTGTCCAACATTCAAAACGCTCACATCCGAATGCCACTGAACAATCAATTAAATTTATCAAACACGTCTGCGATTTTGACAGTCTTTATACCTTTGAACTGAAATTTATTCCAATTGGGTTCAGGATTCAAGATTTGAATAAGTTATTGTACATTATATGTGAGTGAAATAGACGATATTGCGCGGATTCTTCTTAAATGGCATTTAAATCTTCGTAAATATTTATTTGCAACGTAAACAACAGTCACACGTTTTCAAAATGACAGCGTAAAATTTTCGAAAATTTCCTCATCGCACCCATGATTCTTTCGTCGTTCTGATATCTTTTAATTGCAGTTTCTGGCGTGAATTGAAATTGCAAAAGCACGTTTGAAAATTCCGGATCTTCGAGAAGAGAATACAGTTCAGGATCTTGCTTGACTTGATCTAAAAGTTTGTCAGTTAGACCAGATGCTAATGCCATTGTTTGCATGTGTTGCTGCTCCGTTTGATTCGGAGGACGTGCAAATGGTTGCAAAGCTGCTTTTTGCTGAGCTTTGTCGAGAATAATTGGAGCTTTTGAAGCCTAGAAATGAAAAAAAAAATTAAAATTTTAGCATTCGTTATTCTTCAATTTTTTTCGATTGTGCGATTCTGATGTGTAAGTAGCTACGTACCTTTCGTGCCTTGACTTCAATCAGCTGTTCTTCGGGTTGTTTGGCCTTTTTTGCCGAGAAAAACCCAGGTTTGAACCCACAAAACGCGTCTTTCCGTTTTTTATCGTCTTCGCAATCATTTACGCCTTCGTCTTCGTCGTCGTCATCGTCAGAGTCGTGATTTTCTGCCTTGGAATTGAACATCATCTCGCCGATTTTGTTCAGCATTTTGTGCCGACTATGCGACAGTCCTTCGTCAGTTAGAGCACTACTAAAAGTGATTCTTTTAGATTGATTCTTCTGATTGTTACTTGACTTTAAGGAACCTAATTCATGCGAGAAATCCTCCAGGGGTGGGATTTCTGAATCCTCATCTTGGATCGTTGCCGATTTGAGCAGCTGTTCCACCAATTCAGCAGTTGACATTTCAATTTTCGCGATGAATTAATTTAAAATAATGTTTGTCCTTCAGAAAATGCACGTGAAATATGTTTCGTAGCGCAATTCACCACCAAAACTGACTGGCGCAACCCAGGGGAACCCGGAGTTGAGCAGAGGGTTTCTGTGTGAACCGGTTTGATCAATATACAGAATAGTATTCTTCTTCTTTCACGGACTCCCGGCTTTATTTTTTTTCTGAGGGCTTCACATAATACATGATATAATTCAATTATTTGTATGGAGAATTTAGCAGCGCAAATCAAAAGCGTTTGAAGAACATTTCAATTAAGTTGACAGAAAAATCACTGAAGTCTAGTTCTTCAAGTGAGTGTTCTTCTGGCTACATGCTGATGAAGTGGATTAAAAATTTACTGATCCATGTCTTGCAACGATAACTGCAACCTTCATATTCTGAGCATAAACAATAATTCGATGTAATCCACTCTTGATTTATTAGTGGATTAGGGCGGAAGTGCGCATATGATGTAACTGCGCCACAAGATAATCAATACAATCGGGTTCCCCCAAGTGTTCCATGATTTTTTTTTTATTTGATTTTTCTGGACAGTACTCTCACAGAAATAAATGGCATTGATCCCACAGAAATTGCGTGAAACATTTATTTAGATTTCTGTGTAACCGGAGATATCCTTTCCAAGGCTAAAAAAAACTATTTTTTAAAGTTTCCAAGTGACTTACATTCCCTGAATGAATATCACCATAAATCAGCACATAAAAGGATGTGATTGGCTCCAGAAAATTGCTGAAAACCCAATCCTTCCTGAAAATTCCGAAAATATTTTCGCAGAGGCTCAATCTTCAGATGTATTTCTACTCAGGGTTATTCTTGGAAAGAGATGGAATCGGCTGTGTTTACATTTCAACAACATTTCTAGAATCTGATTTCTTCCATCACAAAATTCATCAAATGCCTCACTCCGAGCCAGAAAAAAATTTCATCGCAAGAAAAACAATTTTCACAATAATTCTCCACTTCAAAGATCGTTTCATGAATTCCAGAATCGGAACCCGAGGGCGATGTACACAGCATGGCAGTCGTAAACTCGCAAATACTTGATCTTCTCCACATCGTACTGGTACTCGTATATTGTACCTCCTTCCCCTCGACTGCCCTTCCACCAGACCTTGAATGCCTTGTCTTGACACAACAACGCAAACGTGAATTTGCCCCCGGGGCGAAACGGGAACTTTTCAGCTTCCGCCAGATGTCGCACGCCGACGAATTCCTCATTGATCAGACTGCCAATTTGTATTTCGTTTGTCGCAAATACTGGGTTGATGTACAGTGCCCTCTGGCGTGTTTTGCTCGACGAGAAAGGTAGTGTCATGTCCCAGAAGTCGAGTCCGAACGAAAAGTGCTTGTCATATCTGGAAATAAATTTTGATGTTAAAATAAATGCAATGAATGGTGGAAGAGAGCGGTATCTGTGCGTGAGCTTTCGGAGTCAACTCTGGCTTAATTTGAATCAAATGTAGAGGTCGCTCTTTCGAAGCAACTCGCCTGGAACTCCCAACGGGAAGAAACTTTCCAGATAGCACGATTCCTGTGCCAGGTCTCAGAGCCACTGGGGTTTTCCAGGAGCTGCCAGGACCAATGTATTCCCCTAGACCAAGTAAACTTGGAATATGTTCCCTTTCTTCCTCAGTGAACCAGTCTTGTGAGTCGTATGGGGTCGGTGTGGCTGTTCCATCAGGGGTCGGTGCCTTTTCATTGAATGACATGGCTTTCCTGAGAGACTTCTGTTCTGCCTTGGAAAGCCAAGACGATTTTTGTTCTAGATTATCATTCAAAACAGAGCTCATCGGGTTGCTGTCGAATCGTTGAGGCTGCAAGTGAAGATGAGTGCCATCATGGGATTCCTCCTCTGCTTCGACTTCCTCCAGGTCTAGATCTGAACCCAGGGGGTTCTGGACAATCACATCCAGGTTTTCTGGATTCGACGACATCATGGGTGGTTTCCCGTAGAATGACTTCACTTCCCCTGCCTATTTCCAGAAAATTAAATTAATGTTTAACTAACGTATCGAAAATTATACACGCGGAAATTTGATTTCCTCAAAGGGAATTTGCGGGAGTTGAATTGCAATGACACGTAGGGCAAAATTTATAAACAAAGGCAACAGCAGCTTATTTTATTATTTCATAGGTGTCGCTCACTAGAAAATTATTAATAGTGGCCTTTTCTTCGACGATATAAAAAGAAAATCTAGCTGTTTTGAACCGTATATCGGGATTGCATTTTTACCTAATTAGGCTCAAAATGCAGAATTTTATTTTCCGGAAGTAATGTATATGCATTCGAAAATAATTTATGGAAAACTAGTGCCAAAATAATGTTCATTACGTTAGCATCGAGAACCTTGTTGCCCTCCATTCTGGCAGCCTGAGAAGCCTCGAGGCATTGAAACTCTTCAGCCTTGTGAGCTGCAAATTTCCTGGCATCAGCAAAAAGAGCTTTACATCGCCCACAAACTATAACAACTGCGTCTTCGTCGGGTTTGAAAACCTTGGCAAGCCTCGCTGCAGAACCCTTGGCAGATCGCCTGCTTTGTTCCAGAACCTGGCGATAAACGACCCGGGTTTTGTCTGGCGAATCGGAATTCGAGTCGACGAAAACCCGTTCCGGAGCCTTATTCATCCCTGCCTCCATTTCGACGTAATCATCATAAAATAAACCTTGCTTATGTAAAATTATGTAACGAAAAAAAAATTGGGATTAAAAATGATGTTTAACGCTGTGTAAAACCCGAGGAAAGTTGGTTAATGTTCGCAGTCGAAAATTTCTATCACTGAATTTCTGTTCAAACCATGTAAGGCATCGTCATGATTCAAGGACGAATGCTTGTTTCCTTCTGCAAAAAAATAAGTTATTTTTTTTTCTCCTGCATGTGAAATCAGCATGATGATGGAANTGGAATTTTGGCAGAAATTGGCAAAATCATGCTGCTTCGTCAATCGAAGAAATATTGCGACTGACGCCTCAGCTTTCTTTTCCGCGGAATTCAGTCGTTTGTGCTTTTGAGATTCTTTCCGTGTAACTTCAAAATGAGGCTCCTGAGTCGACTGAGTCCAATGATTACTTATCTACGCAAGTAAGATTTTGATTCTTGGATCATTAAAGTAATGGTTACGTAGTTAATTAACCCGTTTTCCTCAGCTTTCCCTTGAATGGGAAGAAGTTTTTGCTTATCTCCATGCTCCTCTTCTCAGTTTACTCAACATACTTCATCACGGACAGGCTGGTGAGCAGTAAAATGCTTTGACACGAAATCAAATTATATTTAAATTTTGTATTGCAAAAAATATGCCAAAATCAGGAGCATTACCGACTGTTCACCGGATACACCATCAAGCAACACATGAAATCCATTTTGCATCCGTGGTACAAAAATCACGGGAAATATATTCCACCGTTCGTGGAAGTGAAGAATCTTTTGAAAGCCTCTGACGAAGAACTGGCTCAAATTAAAGCTTTGTTGGTGTCGTATGAGAATGTTCCAGTCGAGCAATTTATGTCAACACCTCAAGGTTATGACGAATGGGGGAACCCTGACAAATTACCGGTTTGCCGATTGTTCCCGAGCATTTCAACCTTACATTACAGCAATGGGAGATTTCAGGTATTTTTCATACCTTCATTAACTTTTGATTGGTTCAAAAGTGTGGTCGATATTTTGCTTGATCCCATTGTCAATGTCCTTCTATCCTTTCCATGAGATTGTCTTTCTATATTCTGTCTTCTTATGATATTTTTGGGGCTAGAAATAATTTTTATTTCATAATATTCGAATATTTGCTGAATTATATTCTAATTGTGCTCGTCAAAATAGAAATTATAAGGAGGAGGAGTTCGAAGGGTAATATTTTTTTTTGAAATTTTTCAAGTGAAAAGAGGAAACAGCAAAGTTTCACTGCCAAATTCTTTTACTGATATCAGAGGAACTTAAGAAAAATCAAGTTTCTGGACTATCTAAATTATAGGGCATTGATTTTTCGTCTAGCCCTTTGAAACCTTTTTATTAACCAAAATGGGAGAAGCAAGAAATTATTTTTAGGAAGTAATTTTTAACGAGCACTGGTATAATCTTGCTCACAGCTTTTAAAATACAAAATAGGATTCACTTTCCAATTGCCAAATTTTTAAGGTGAATATTTCGACAGAAAATCTTAGTAACACCGAATTCCACAATGAATTTATGGATATACGACCAATCTACAATTCCCTTGGTTAAACTGTCGCAATTTGGGGGAAATTTTTTCAATGATGGCACATGTTGAGTTAAGTCTGACGTGGAATTTTAATTTGGAGTGAAAAAATAACTAACTGAATAAGGCTGGAATTTAATATAATTTTTGAAGAAAACAAATAAAAATTTGATTGTCTTGTTGAATACACAAGACAACCCTAGTTTTTGATTCAAAGAGTTTCCCAGCATACCCTTTTTGACCGGGATGAATTCATTCTTTATTTCAAACCTACCTTTATTTCTTGCAAAATTGCTCGAATGTGGTATTTTGCAATAGGTTCTGAAGGCGAGTTTTGGATCCGTGAACATCCGGTCATGTCACTTGACAGAGAGAACAAGTGGCTCTCCAATCGTCCAATGCATCACCTATGTGGAATTAAGCAAGGAATATTTTAAATCAGTACATGGTGCAGAACTCAAGGTATTTTTGAGATTGGGTGCGATTTACTGGACCCATGACCGGAAGCAGATATACGAGAAGTCGACTCCGAGTGACTCGGTTTCTTTCGAAATTACCAAACGCAACGAAGGCAAAGATATCGTTTTCTCCTTCGAATTCCCCGAAAAGTCAGTATACTTAACCCGATTTTTTACATAATATTTACGCATAAACTGTATTTTAAAAATTCGCACTTTTATAGTTCTGATATCAACGAGCTGCCGGCGATGAGTTTGACCGACCCGAAGTTGGGATGCGTGGCAAACACCAATGGCATCAAAATTAACCATTTGCATACGAATATTTCGAATTCCTTAGCGGAACCTCAAGAAGAAGAAGACTTCGTCGTTTGCGCAAAAGATCTGTTTTTGCCTTTCGACGATGAGTCAGCAAAACTGACGGAATGGTTCGAAATGGTGAAATTACTCGGGGCCAGCCATGTTTTCATGCCTCTGACTGGGGAATTCCAACATCCGAATGTTGAACTCGTTATCAAGTAAGCTTCTTTGAAAATCGTTGGCATTGAATGCAAATTTTCTAGTTTGCAAAAAAAAATTTCTTCGTATTTTTCGGAAATCTGCAAAGTTAAATTAGGGCATTTTCGAAATTGTGATGCCGCAATATTGGCTTAATAATCTTCCGGTTTCAAATGCCATTTTTCGTCATTTATTTTAAATGATCATGATCCATTGGCGAATTATTTTTATTAAAATTAAATGCCCAAATAGGTTTCTCACAAAAGATTTTCGAAAATTATTATCTTGGCTTAATTAAATCAAGTCACGTACACTGCATACGGTAATTTCTGGAACTTGCATTAAATATGCATACCATAATTAATAAATGGTACTCAGCAGGGTGTCGTTGAACAGTGACATCTATGCTAGAAGATGAGAATATGCCCCGCATATAAATTTTGGAAGTATCACGAGTACGGTGACACCTTAGCTGTCCGAAATTGTGCAATACAGTACAGTATATTGAAATTCGAAAATTTTGCTTATTAATGAGGACACTTATATTTCGGAAATTTTAAGGAAATACGTTCGAGATGGCTTTCTGACAACCAGATTGGGAAATTGGCCAGGTAGACATTCCTGGCCAACTGGAATGATAACCCTTGCTCGGAATGCTCCAGAAAATTCTAGTTTGCACAGACTTCAAGAATCCCTGCTTGCCATGGACTCCATGTCTTGCATTCTAGATGCCATCGGAAGGTCTGTGAAACAATTGATCAATTATCGAAATTGAAAGCGACTGATGAATGCAAATTTTATTCAGGTATAAATACGCCGTCGTCCTCGGGTCGAACGAGTTGATCCTGCCAAAAGGCGAAGGAATGCAAACATGGCAAGACGTGATGAGCAAAATCCCTGACAAAGGAGAATCTTCCGTTTGTTTTCCAAGCAAGCAAGTCATCAAGCATAAATCCCGAAGATACAACAACACTGAAGGCTTCAACGTAGACTTACCAACCAACACGTTTTTTCTCAATCACCTTCACACCTTGCCAGCAGATTTAAATTCCCCAGTCTCAACTCACTGCATACACAATTTGGCACATGTCAAAGAATTCGTTGGATCAGAAACCGGTTCTGTCAATTGCTATCATGGTTCGCAAGTGACGAATCAAGCTTGTAAACGGGTCAACGTGGATCCTGATCTGGCTGAATGTTACGAATACACAGAAAAATGTTTTCCGCGAAGACACGAACCTGTTGACAAATTTGGAATTTTTCCGACTTGTGAGCTGAGTAAGGATTTTAAACCGAAATTGCAAACCGATTCTACAATTTTGAAATATACGAATTTAATTGAGGGATCGGTCAAGAAATCTTTAGTAGTTGCCCTCGCCGAATGAAAGGTCACTTATATAGTCATTATTTAAAAAGTGATCCATGATTTTTTTCAAACCCACTATAGCAAAAACGAAGATAATAAAACGCTAATTGATTAGATGCATCAAAAAATATTCATATAAGAAGAAGGTGTCCCATATCACTTGAATATACATTCAAGAACATTTGTGATCGTGGGTGCTGGTTTTTTGTTCACGTTTTAAACCAGTGCAGTTTGTAATAAAACTGAAGATTTGAAGCCAATATTTATATTTTTCGTTCACTGATTTTTTTTTAGAAATGTAGGCAAGCTTGCAATTTTTCAAGCTTTTGCTCGATTCTCATTCTGTATTCATTAGTTTCGTCTTGCTTCGCAGACCTTCATTCTCGTCTCCACAGAATTGCATTGTTAATTTCAGGTATGCATTATTTTCAATTCATAGGCCAAGGTTCAAGTCCGCTTATCTGTTAGAGTTTACAAATTTGAATTTTTAGGTTGTATGGGTTGAAAATGAAGTTGCGTTTGAAGAATCAATGGAATTCCAGACGTCTTCAAATTTGAAGGGGGCAGGGAATTAATTCTATTTAGGGAAATTTTGAGTCAGGGAAAGGAAAATTTTTTGTATTTGGAGAAAGAAAGAATGATGACAGGAAATTGTAATTGGGCCTTCAATTGGTTTTTAAATGAGTTGCCATAATGCTGATGCCATTGGATGCAAGGGTTTAACGTCCGCAGTGGGAGGAGCGACCAGTAGGATCCTACAGGGGTCTGGGGGGGGAATAATAAGGACATTGTGTAACCTGTGTCTGTGGCCTTTTGCACCTTGAATCAATTTGCCTACTTGAAAATGCATCAATTAACATTAAGTTGTCAGGATGGCTGAGTGGTCTAAGGTGCTGTGTTCAGGTCACAGTCTGGTTCTGCATGCGTGGGTTTGAATCCCACTTCTGCAATTGTTTTTTAATTTTTTTGTTTTTTTGTCCGCACTGCAGACGCTCTACTACTTGTTAGCCAAATTAGCCTTTTGCTTTCTTACAAAATTAATCAAGTTACGATTTGATAGCTTTTCTCTTTGCAAAGTCGATAAAATAATAATTGGAAGTCCTAGCTGCAG
This sequence comes from Notodromas monacha, assembly GCA_905338405.1. Lineage (NCBI taxonomy): Eukaryota > Metazoa > Arthropoda > Ostracoda > Podocopida > Cyprididae > Notodromas > Notodromas monacha. The sequence continues at coordinate 3,087 of CAJPEX010005604.1, read as the reverse complement.
AAAATTCGAAGGTTTGAGGAGAAAAGCCTTTGAGTTACAGAGGTTTTCGATCTGCAATTTTTTTATAAGTAAATTCAGACTGGGACTTGAAAAAAAAGCGACAAGGGAGGTACTGTATTTGATTCATGAATGCTCGAGTTCATCAGCAAGGTTTAATTGTATTAATTATTACTTCGTAAACTGTTTTTAATTCCTTTTGAGAACGAAAAAAACGCAATTTGAAAAGACCTTGGTTTTGATATCTGCTGGGTGGAAAACAAACGGCCTTTTTTATTCGATTCCTTGCGATGTTCTTCTTTTTTGTTTCACTTTTGTTACTGCTCTTGCATGGTCGACACGAAGACAAGGGGGATTTTCAGCCTGACTTCGGCTGTGCTGTGTGTTGCCAAGCGTTTGCTGACATGGCAGGGCAGGTGATGGTAAAGAATAAAAAAAAAAAAAAATCAGAACGATGAACTCTTGGCTGTTGAACATTTCATGATATAGTGATGTTAACGTTTTCTTCGAGTGATTTGTTTCTTTTGCCCGTTGACATTTTTTTCGAATGAATTTTTCGTTTGATTTTGTGCGCTGGGAAAATTTCGGATTTAATGCTTCCAGTGACGACGTATATGTAGGGTTGATGAGTTTTTGTGTGTTCGTGAGATATTCAAGGCTTGTTCAAAATTTTTATGTCGCCAATAATTGGATAGCTCTTCGATTGCGACGACGAACTCAAATATTTCGGTTCGCTCTTTCATTGAAAAATTTGATTTTTTTTCTGTTCGGAATGGTCCGAAGTTTTCAGTGCGTTATTGAGGTTGAAAGCGAAAGTTTTCGACGGCGAAGGATTCAATGTGGTCCAAGTGGGCTCTTAATTCGTTTTTCATTTAATGATGAAAGGTGCTTTAATTTCTGATTCAGAGTTTGGAATCATTTCTTGGGGAGCAGCAAAATTAAATGTTAATACTTAAATTTCAGTCAAGGCTTCAAAAGCAGGGGAAAGTGGCGCCATAAAGCAACAAACTGTGAGTCTTGGCGGCTTTGGGAGGAATAAAAGTCGAACAGACAGCAGTGTCCCAAATAGAATTTTAAAAAAAATGTCAATAAGGATTGATGAATCGGATAAAATTTCGAATTTTTGATTGAATGAAAAAATGAAGCGCATTTTCTGGCCAAGTGTAAAATTTCTCCTCGCTGGGTTAATTATCCTATGTGACCTGAGATTGTCCCGGTGCGGGCGAACTGCTGCCCCAACATTCAGTGAGTGCGAAACCCGTGATTTTATTTGTTTGCAATTCGTTTTATGATAAAATTTATATTTGCATCAAGCGCCGAAGACTGCATTGGACTAGATTTTGGTGATATTGCGGGGCAATTTCATGAGCCTTTTTTGTGTGCAGAAACTTGGCACATTTGCATTTGCTGGCGTAATTGAGTTAACCCACAGAAGCACAGTACTTTCACGAGTTTCATTTTTCTTGTGGGGAATTTCAAAAATTTGAACGAGGACGAGTCGCTTCACATTCATTTACGAATAGATTAATGTTTTATTCACGACTCAGTGATTATATAATGCTCACCCAAATTTACACTAACAATCTACTTCCTATGCAGGAGCAAAAATTGTGCTCATTTATTTGAAAATGCAGTTCATAGAAGTTCCACCGTTCTTCATGCTTTCCGGTCGAAAATTGAATGCACAAAAAAATGAATATTCAAAGTTCCCGAATTGAAAAAAAAGAGATTAAACGGAAGATAACATGATCAAAGGCGCGTCTGCATTTTTAAAACTGAAAATTTGAAGTTCCCTGGCAATAATCCAAGCAGAATTTATATTTTGTAATTATGTTTTCCATGAGAATAATATTTTAGATCACATTATTGATCAACACCATCGAGAAATAGAAAATACAATTTATTTTTTCAGTTTCGCTGCTTAGGAGACTGTTGAATGAAGGAACCCGATTACTTCCGAGACCAAGTGCGACGCCGGCGTTCGTCGGTGGCACTGCTGTCGACAATCGACACTCTTTCGGATACGTGGCACGAATCCTAACACGGTATTCCGAATACAACGGTGTTCTCTGTACTGGGGCCTTGATCCACCCCGAATGGGTCATCACTGCTGCTCACTGTGTCACTCGGGACACCACGAGGTCACGTTTTGATTTAACTCTAGGACGAATTCCCTTCTTTGAAAACCCAGTCCATAAATGTATGAAGTGCTGAGAGCACCTGCTGAAGTTTGAAACAGAATGCTGCATTTTTACAGGATCGTTTGAATACATTTAATTATTCGCTGAATAATTGAATTTTCTAGATATTCACTTATTATTGCTCATTATTTAATTTTTTTAGACGCGTGGGAAAATTTTGCAACGGAACAGATTATTTAAATATTTTTCTCGCATTTTTCTGTACCTGAGGTTTTTTTTGGGTAAATAGGTGTCGCCTGAATCGCAAACCGTTGTATTGGGTTGGATTTCAATTCAATCAAGTTTTTTAAAGTCAGATTAGTTAGCGTTTCGCAAATGAGCTTTGTTTAAAAGAAAGCTTTTTCGAATAAAGCATCTTCTGTCAGATTTACAAGAATTTGAAAATTGGAGGCGGAAGAAAAGGACCTTAGCTATCATGAATTTGATCAGGAGTTTTATTCCCGAAGTAATGAAGTCACTCAATAATCTTCTGCATCCATAATTTTCGTTCAACTCATCAGGGCATTGTTTAAAATTGTTGGCCATACAAGGCATCGTAAAGTTGCGACGCAAAAAAAATCCAAATTTTAAATTCCTGTGAGCCTAATAATTTTTCAACGAATACTGTACTTATCCGAAGCTAACTAAATGGATACATTTTAAATTCCTTTGAGCTTAATGGTTTTCCAATAAATACTTTTCCAACTATTTCAAGCAGAATTCAACCCCCAGAAGGCCTCGTTGTCTATCTGGGTGACCTTATGGTAGGAATTCACGAAGAAGAAGAACAACAGTTCACTGCCTGGGCGGAGATTCACCCGGAATACGAGCCCGTCACTCGCCACAACGACATCGCCATGTTGTTGCTGTCACATCCTGCCAAAATTGACTCCATGACGTTTCCAGTGTC
>CAJPEX010005603.1:0-15650 GCA_905338405.1 Notodromas monacha | reverse complement strand
CTGTCCTGTATTTATTCAAAGTTGCTTTTTGGCACTGTTTTGATTGTTGGATTTATTTCATGAAAAAATGAATTGAAATTGGTGGATAGTATGTTGACAATACTGAAGTGTGGCCAAATGAAGGGGCCATACAAGGAATAAATGTTTGTCTTTTACTTATCACTATACTCCCTTGGATCTATTTCAAAAAGTATCAGAACTTATGAAACAACTCACGTGTACAGTATTCTACTCCCACGGATTAACCGAATAAAATAAAACTATTGCCTATACTGTACTGTACCGGGAGATGGATTGAACGTTGATTGTCTTAAGTAAGGGTTTCAGTGACCTCGGGTTTCAATCTCAGCCAACATCGTACTTCTTCTTTTCCTTGACGTGGCCCGTGACCCAAGGATTAGCAGGCAGAGAAGAATGTTAATCCCTCCTAATGATAACCTTTGATGCGGCTGAAATAAGTTTTTTTTCCCTCCGCCAACACACATGGTGAATTGCGAAAAACAAGTTGCTTTTATTACTTGCGAGGAAAGAATACCTCACATTCACCCAGTTCTAAGAATAACGGAATCCCGGGGTTTCCATAATGCATCAAGAAATGTTCAATTAAACGTAGGCCATTTTCCAGCGCGAAAATTGGTTGATTTTGATGAAAATTTTTTTTTCTCTCGGGACGAAAAATAAGAAAAATGTGGGGTGTCCTTTTCAAGGAGATGAACTTTTTTGTCATCCTTGCATTTGAAACCGCCACCATAACTGCACAAAGAAGGAAATAATATTTGCATTTGGCCATTTAAGTCTAAAAATTTAAATTTCAATTTTTCAATTTCAATTTTCAATTTCAAACTTTCAATATCAAATGTTTAATTTCAAATCTTTTGATTTCAAATTTTTTATTTCAAACTTTTCATTCCAACCTTTTAATTTCAAGTTTTGAATTTCAGATTTTCAATTTCGAATGTTAAATTTCAAACTTTTAATTTCAAATTTTGAATTTCAAGATTTTGAATTTGAATGTCTAATTTCAAGTTTTTCATTTCAAATTTTTGAATTTGAATTTCTAATTTCGAATTTTGAATTTAAATGTCTAATTTCAAATTTTTCATTTCACATTTTCAATTTCACATTTTCAATTTCAAATTTCAATATTTCAATATCTTTCAGGTCCCTGGGAGTTAATTTGCTGTAACAAGGGTTCACTGTAATTGCTTCCTTTCAAATGACAATTTCTGAAGAAAGGTAATGCTGCTCCCAAGATTTTTCCATAATTTCTGAAAATATAGATTTTAAGCCCAAATAAGGAAATCCGCGCTTTCTGTTAAAGTACTTGGAAATAAGAAAAAAATGCTCCGCATTGAAAATTCATGTATGTGGGGAAAAACTGCGGGGAAAAGTGTGAAATGAAGTCTTGCGTGAAGGGCTTCAGAAATCGCAAGTTTTTTCTCTGAAGGGTTCCTAGCCCTCGTTAAAAGGCAGGATTCATCTTACGTGAAACCTCTGGGGTTAATAAACCCTTCTTCTGGTTATCAGGTTCATCCTGTCGAGTTAATCTGGGATACACAGGCGTCATCCTTCCTCAATATAACTGAGTTTCCTTCTTCCCTTCATAAAGTCGGAATCCCGTTACCTCAGCTCAGGGAATGAAGCTTAGGAAAAAGTCGAACTCAGTTTTTCACAGCATTAAAAAATGGATTAAAATTGATAATCTAATTTTTTTTCTGCCCTGACGGAATCCCCGGCTTTATGCAAATCATTTCGCCTGCACAGAGAAAAAAGTGAAAGAGAAAATGTTGGACAATTCAGGAAGAGTTCTTCCAAATTCTTGTGATGGGGTTCAATCTTTAGATAAAACAAAAAGCATTTTCCATCCATCACAACTTTGAATCCAAAAATTGGAGCAAAAATTCCCTTCAGATATTTATATTTTGATTAAGAGAAAGGAAGCAAAACCAGACTCATATCAAGGAAAAATTCGCAGTTGATGAGTTTCAGGAAGCTAATTTCGTGTCTGAAGTCTGGCATTTTGTTCTTAATTCTGTCGACAAATTTTCAGTCTTCATGCTTCATTGGCTATGTGTTCTTTGGGCTCTTGTTTGTAAACAAGGTTGCCAACTGTGTCCATGACTGACAAACATGCTTCAATCCAACACCACCCCTTTTGTCAGAACACTGAAAATGCTTTGTTCAAACATTTAAACTAGTGTTCCTTGACCTCTTTTGCACTTGGACCAGCTAATTTCAATAAAAATGTTTGCAGACCAGCAAGTTTGAAAAAAAAATTTTGGACTGGCAAAGTTTCATAAAAACTTTTCTGACTCAAACATTTTTGTTTGGAAGACTTTATGGTTGGCATTTAAAGAGTTTCTGCTTTTTTGAAAGGATTAAGTTCAATGAATCAGCTTCAGTGGAATGTCTTTAAAAAATTTGAAAAGTGGGCTTGAAGAAAGGTTTCTCAAAATAGAAACTGAAATAACTCATTTCAGCAGGTGAAAATTTGTCCAAAGTGTCATTAGGAGGAAAGCCAACTTTTACTTTCCATCAGATAATTCCAACTTCAATTGTCTTTCCAAAATTTTAGCTAAAGATAACAGAGTTCACGGCTTCTTCCCTGCAAATAATTTTGACATTGCAAAATGCATTGGGAGGGCATTCTCATGCCATTATGTCAAGACCATTGTGGAAACATCATCTTGGTTTCCACTCAATGCCTCGCCCCCTAACATTGACAGAAGACATTTTGAAATGGGCTTGGAACCTGCTGCCAACAGGGTTGAAACCATTGAGCCTGAGAGGCAATAAAAAGGGCAATATTGTCTCCCATTCAATTGCCATTGCCAAAACACATTTTGCAAACCTGAACCAGTCCACATACAACCCATCGGGTAACACTGAATATACATATACAGTAGCCCCCTGCCTAACAGACCTCCTGCGTAACGGATTTTTGCCTAACAGACCAGCTCTGCAGGCAGTTTTTCCTCCTGCCCAACAGACAAAATCCACCAAACATACTTCTTTTGGTTTAAAATTAGTGTTGACCATTGAAATTTTAAAATATTTGTTTACAGTTATATACTCTCTAATATCTGGGGACCAGGAAAAAAATTTGACTTAGGGAGGTTTTGACTTAGGAAGGTTTTGACTTGGTGAGGTTTTGACCTAGGGAGATTCTGATTTTTTGAGGTTTTAAGTAAAGGAAACAAATATTTTTGCTGCAAGGAAAATGGAAAATTGTAGATGAGGATATTCTGGGTCTAACTTGCTTCTTAATAAGTTTACAGCTTGCTAAACTTGTAGACAAGGGTTCATTTGTTCAATTAGTCCTTCACTTCATTTCAAAATACATAAAATAATTTGTTTTGTTGATTTTCTCTTTAATATTTCAAGGAAATGATGACAAAAAGGCCTCTAAAAATTTGACTTACAGAGGTTTGAGAGTAAAATACTTTGAGTTACAGTGGTTTTTAATACATTGTTTATATGGGAACCCAGACAGGGACTTGAAAAAATTCAAGTTACAGAGGTATTTGACTTAGGGAGGTTTGACTTAGCAAGGTTCAACTGTAATTGAATTTGTCTATAAAGGACTTTTTGTTGCACAAATTAAGTCTGTTAGACAGGGGTTGACTGTGTATACAATGCCAAACTTAATTTCAGGAATTATCCAAATATCTGGGAAGCTGCTTGCTGGGAAAGTTCAAGTTTTGTAGCAGTTGTTGTTGTCTTGCCTGGTTTTAATTGGCCTCAGGGCTTGATTGNTGAAACTGATTTTGGTAGGCAGTTAGGTAAAGTTAGGTTAGGTCAGGTTACGTTGATTGAAAGATATTTGTAACTGACATAACCTGACCTAACTGTTAGGTAAAGTTAGGTTAGGTCAGGTTATGTCAGTTACAAATATCTTTCAATCAATGTAACCTGACCTAACCTAACTTTACCTAACTGCCTACCAAAATCAGTTTCAGCAGAAACTTTAAGAAAGCAGAAGCAGCAGAAACTTTAAGAAAGCAGAAGCAGCAGAAACTTTAAGAAAGCAGAAGCAGAAGAAACCCTAAGAAAGCAGAAGCAGCAGAAACCCAAAGAGGCAATTAGGTAAAGTTAGGTTAGGTCAGGTTATGTTAGTTACCTAATTGCCTCCCAAAATCAGTTTCAGCAGAATGCAGAAAAATGAAATTCACAGTTTCTGGTAGGTGCATGGAAAGTAGGTACTGATATAACAGGAAAGTACAGGGAAATCACAGGTCCACACCAAAAACCACACCTTGCTAATCAAGTAAAACATTATCAGATAAATTATAAAAATCAGACTATAGGAGAAGGACATAGAAGTCCTACTAATCCAAAAACTAGTAAAAAATAAAGCCACCAGACACCTTTGAAACTACTGTACACAATAATTCTACCAAACCCAAAAAAACCTCTTATGAAGGTAAACCCTTTTCTACAACTATGAAATCAGGAACACCATCAAATCTTGTATGTTCCCTCTTTTGCCCAACAAAGAATGAGGCATTTGCAATATGGACTTCATGGTGCAAAGTATTCTGTTGCTTGAAGAGTTCTGCTGAATTGTATTTTTCTTTGAGTTATTGTGTGTTTCAGTTTTCTCATCTCAAAAATCTTGGTTCAACCTTTGGGACTTTTTGAAATACTGTTCAATCTTTTGAATTAGGAATCCAATCAGAATTTCTGGCCTTGTCCCAGGCTGATTCAGCGTTTTATCTAGATTGCTTTCTTCCACTTTTGATTGATTGTATTTTTTCTCAAATGTATGCTGTGGTAAGTTATTCTGAATTAGGGAACATTTGGCTTAGAGAGGTTTTTGTAATCTAGTGAGGGGAACAAAGTGTATGCATTTACATCAGTTGTGCATTTGTACATTTTGTGATGCATTTACATTTTCTACAATACCCATAAACCAATTTTTTCTTTATTTTAATAATAATGTCATCAAATTGTGATTGGTGAATATGGGTGGGGATGGGAGGGGGTTTGGATGTTGGGACATTGTTTGAACCTTTCAAATGCTGAACAGTGGAAAATGAAGTTTGACCATCAATCAATCAGAGAGAATTTGAATTATGAAAACAAGCATTTTTGTTGTGAGAAATGTGGAAGATTTGCATGAAATTGTAATTGGTGATATTCTGGGCATTAAATTGTGCTTCTTGAATGTGTTGACAGAATTTTGCACTTGCTGGATGCAGGGGTTTATTAGTCCAATTATTCTTTCACTTCCTTTCAAAAAAACATCAAGTCACCTTTTTTGAATTGCTTCTCTCTCTCTCCTGTATCAAGAAAAAATAGCTAAGAGGCCTCAGAAATTTTCCGTTATGGAGGGTTCCAAGGAAAAGCCTCTGAGCTAAAAGTATTTTTATGCATTGTTTCTAAGGTAAGCAAACAGATTTTATTGGTTCTCATGTTCAATAAAAAATTAGGGATAGGTCCTCCAAAATATTGAATACAAAACCTTTTCCCTCAAATTCAAGGTACAGAAAGCATCTGAGCAGACAAACGCCACACATAGAATCTGATCCACTGACATCAAAAGGAGCTCAAAAAGCTAAGAACAAGAATATATCTTGCCATAATATACACACAAGGTAAAAAAAAAACTCTGAACAAAGCACAAAATCAGCAAGGTTTATTTTTATTTTTCTCACAATGAATGTATTACGAAATGTACAGTATTTTCAATTTTTGCAAATATAAATAGCTCATTTATTCTGTTCAAGATACTGTGTGAAAATTTTAAAATATAATTTCTTATTTTTCCAGAAAATGTTGGCAAAATGTTCCTATCTGGCACCATTGTTAGGATCAATATTGGGTCTTTTTTTAAAGTTCCAAGTGTCCCTAAGTCGAATTGTCCATACGTCAGGGTCTCATCACTTTAGTCCCACACTCATGAGCATTTTCCCTTTGAATTCACTTATGGTGACGCCATGATGTCCAGTCCAGCGTGGACCATTACCCGGATCTTTTCGCAAAAAAATAAAAATTCTACACGGACACACTCATATATATCTATCTATATTTTTTTTATCACAAATAAATAACTAAATAAATGAAGGGGAGAGTATGAAAGAAAGATGCAGGATAAACGGGTCGGGGAAATTCCAGGTCAAGCTGGAATGATCCGCGTTCCTGCGTGAAGGCCGCGTTTGGCTCACATATATGGACCACAGCAAAAAATAAAAATAAAAAAAATCAACGCCAAGGTCCTTCTTGCTGCTGGTCCCTGCCCTGGGGGACGATTTTCCCGGATCCGGTTCTTTTTAAATATATTTTTCCCCATGTAAAAACCTTGACTGCTGGAGACTGCCTTTCATTCTCTAGTTGCAGCAAGCACTGAAATAAATCCGCAGAGATTCAAGAAGAGGGTCTTCAAACCTGTGAATTTTTTGATGAGAAAGAAAATGTATGAAAGCCTTCTGGGCAACTTGAGAGTAAATCTGGCAATTAATTGGACCAGGGCTTTTCAATAACCCAGAGTGCAATGGTGAGATGCAAGATTTTCTGGGAATCAAGAAAAATCTGGTGTACTAGTTTCACAATGCATTTAGAATATGGAAATTATGCTGAAGCAGAATGTAATAATGGAATATTTTCCAAACAGTTACAGGCACAAGACTGGTTAAATGAGGCCAGGAGGTGAAATAAGCTACTGTGAGACCCCAACATGTGGATGCCCTGACTTATGGATGATTAGGACACTCACAACTGAAAAAACTCTGACCCAACATCCAGACAGTGGCTCATGATAGGGACACTTTGCTGAAATTTTCCAGAAAAATTGAAACATATCAGTTTCCATTTTGATATATCTTGAACACGTTGAGCTATTTACTTTATTATAAAATTGAAAATATGCTTGCTTATAAATTTAATCCAATTCAAATTTTAAAAAAGAGGTTGCTTTTGTGCCTGATTTTTCAGCATTTTGTTGATATCTGTTTTGTTTTAGTATCTGCTCACTTTATAGCAAGATATACTTCTGCTATTTGCTTTTCAAGCTCTTTTTGATACCAACAGATCAGATTCTATGTGATTTTCTTTAGTACAGTTGTTTTCAGTATCTTGAAGTTGAGGGAATCAAATTTTTTGAATGTTCTGGGGATTTATCACTATCTTTTGATGAACAGAAAATCCAGAAAAACCTATTTTCATTGTAGTCTGTGGGAAAACAAGATCCAACATTTTGACAATTCAACACATAGGGGCAAGGTCCAAGCACCAATCACATCTGTATTTTTAGGTCTGCTCATTGAATGTGGGTGGCCTTTCAAGTGTACCATTTGTTGCAATCAGCACAAGCCAGCAGATGTCACTACTAAACTGAAGAGTGTTGTCTTACATTCTCTGATGTTGAGTAAATTATTCTTTACCTTCTGGATGCCTGCAGAATTCATGACATCACTAAACTGTCATATGACTGATCTTCTGAGAACAAAGTTAATTTTAATTGTTAAGAAGGTTTAATCCCTGTATCCTGGAACACATGATTTATTTTTATTCTAGTTAGAACTTAGAAGTGACCCGCCTACACATTTTGTTTGTATACAAAGATGATTAATGTATTTAGGATGATGCAGGAACAAATGCTTACAAGTGAATAACTGGAAAGAGCTTCACCAGCATCACACAGCAGTGGAGTCCACTGTTGCTCTTGCCTGGACCCAGAATCAGATGGCACAGGCTGATTGTTATACCCAAGCATGGGTGAAAGTGATTTCTGTAGTCACCCAATCCCTAGGTGGAACCATGTGTCTGCCACTTCCAACTCCCTATTATTTGGACATCTTGTTGAAAATCTGCATATTTGAAAAATATTTGCATCAGCTCCCAGAAGTACAAGAGGTGAGAAAATCTGAAGTAATCAATTTTGAAATCAGAAAAAGTTTTTGATGAAAAGAATATTTTCACATACAGTATACTGTACTCACAAGAAAGTAACAAACTGACTTTCCCAAAATTAATCTTTTTTCAGGAGCAGAATAAGAGGCTGGTTCTATGCATATATTTTTGTCACCTTTTTCCTTCTCATTTTTATTGGTGCGCATGCTGGAAATTTAATTGTTTTCTGTTGATTTTTTCAAGATTTCTGATCTTGTTAGATTTCTAAAAAAAATGAAACAGCTACTGTATTTATTCCCAGCCTGACTTCATGAATGATTTTGTCCATATTGAAATAAATAACGGAGGAAAATGGCAGTCTCTCTCTCTCTCTCTCTTTCTTGGGCTCCGTGATGAATATCCGTGGGAGAAAAAAAAACAGCTAATCCTTTGAGGCCAATGACTTTGTAGGCCTAAAAATATTGGAGGGCACCAAAATACAGCTAAAAAAATCCCTTGTGCTTTGAAATTGTGAAGTGTGCATTGGTATTCCTTCCAACTGTTTTGAAAGGTATAAAGGTATTGAATGATTATCAAATTGTGAAAGCGTATAGGTTTTCCTTCCAACCATTCTGAAGGTTCATAATTACTTTCCTCAAGAGAAAGATGAGGAAACCTGGGAATGCTGCAGCCTTCCATTGGATCTTTCATCCCTGCATTTCTTTTAATGTAAACTGTGTTTTTTCTACGGATATTCTCAGTTAAACTTAGACTCTGAAGGGAAGAACTTCCACAATGCACATTAAAAATTCAATTTGAAATTTCACTATCTAGCTGCATTACTTAGACTTTTTTTTAGTAATTCAGAAATTGTGTACACATCACTGCATATTGTAATTACCAAAGGGGAGTTTTTTTCATCATTGATGTATCCATGTTTGGGGATTTTCTTTCCCTGCCTGCATGAAATTCGTAACGCCCCTCTTTTGGCGGCTCCAACTTCGGAGTGACTCCTTGCCCCCGCGCCGGCGCGCGCCAAAACCCAGAAAAGCCGCGTCCTATGGAAGAGCAGCCCAACCAAACTAAACGGTGGAATAAAGCGGAAGAAATAGGAAAAAAAAGGAATAGAAAGACCTTTCCTTCATTCCCAAACCAGTCTGGAAGAACTTGTATCCCCTTGTCTCTCAAGCTTCAGTCCAGTTTTGGTGGTCACCGGATGCGGTGGTGTTCCGGTGTGTTCCGGTGTGCAAAGGTGTCNGGCCAATGACTTTGTAGGCCTAAAAACATTGGAGGGCACCAAAATACAGCTAAAAAAATCCCTTGTGCTTTGAAATTGTGAAGTGTGCATTGGTATTCCTTCCAACTGTTTTGAAAGGTATAAAGGTATTGAATGATTATCAAATTGTGAAAGCGTATAGGTTTTCCTTCCAACCATTCTGAAGGTTCATAATTACTTTCCTCAAGAGAAAGATGAGGAAACCTGGGAATGCTGCAGCCTTCCATTGGATCTTTCATCCCTGAATTTCTTTGAATGTAAACTGTGTTTTTTTGTGATGATTTTCTCAGTTCAACCTTGACTCTGAAGGGAAGAACTTCCACAATGCCCATTAAAAATTCGATTTGAAATTTCACCATTTAGCTGCATTATTTAGAATTTTTTTAGTAATTCAGAAATTGTGTACACATCACTGCATATTGTAATTATCATAGATTATTTATTTTATCATTGATGTATCCATGTTTGGGGATTTTCTTTCATGCCTGCATGACATTCGTAACGCCCCTCATTTGGCGGCTCCAACTTCGGAGTGACTCCTTGCCCCCGCGCCGGCGCGCGCCAAAACCCAGAAAAGCCGCGTCCTATGGAAGAGCAGCCCAACCAAACTAAACGGTGGAATAAAGCGGAAGAAATAGGAAAAAAAAAGAATAGAAAGACCTTTCCTTCATTCCCAAACCAGTCTGGAAGAACTTGTATCCCCTTGTCTCTCAAGCTTCAGTCCAGTTTTGGTGGTCACCGGATGCGGTGGTGTTCCGGTGTGTTCCGGTGTGGTTTCCACAGGATTTAATAGATACATACAAACACTGCTTAGGTTACTTCAAGATCTTCACTCTTTAAGAGCTTCAAATTCTCTCCCTGAAAATAAAAACTTAGGTACGCACAAACTTGCTCACACTAGAAGAAAAAGAAAACGATATGAAGCAGTGAGACATTATCAATTTTTAAATACTTTATTTTTGAATCCATGCGTGTTTAATCAAGTATATTCACGAAGAAAATGGTTTCGAAAAATTATTGTGAAGGAAGTTCAAATCTCTGCAAAATCCGAAGTTACACTGGTTGTCTGCTTTCTCGAAGTGATTTTTCGTTTAGTGTTTTTAAGTGAAAAATTACATTCCTGTCAAATTTCGAGAAAAAAAACTGCGATGCAAAATTCCTTGGAAAAACACGCCATGCAGAAAAATGCACTATAGACGCGAATCCTGATTATCATTCATTCTTCGACCGCTAAATGCCCAAGGATTGGAATTTTGTAAAAAATATTGAATAATTGAAGCACAAACTAAGGCAAGTTAACTTTGTGTGGACTTGAGAATTATCTCATTTGCCGGAAATTGCGAAATCACTGGTAGTCCGTTTAATTATGAATTATTTCTCCTCGGAACAAGTTCCGCATAAAACAAAATAATTTTTATTGCTCAAATTCGTGGGAGTTGATTTGGAGAAAGTGTTGGTACTGTAATTTGAATGAGCATTTTATCCGACAGTTACTCAATCCCTGAATATTATCTTCACTTTCTTCAAAATTGGCTCCCCGATCTGCCGTAACAAATCAGAAAAATATTTTTAAATTATTATTCTTTTGGGGGAATAAGGAGGACCTTTAATATTTTTTTTAATATTTCCGCGTGGATATTAAAGCATTGTAATATAATCTGAAATTGATTGTAAAAAAAAACCTTGGATTTTGTTGTGGTTTGCAAATGAATAAAATATTATCCATTGTTGGAGAAATAAACGTTTTCCTTCGTGGTGGGTCACGTTTAATCTTCGTTATTGTTTCGTCACGTTTGAATCCCGATTCAAAACTCGGGGCTTTATTTTTTTCGCAAAAGTCTTAGTCAAGGTTGCAAACGTGTTTGCATTGTGTTTCAAGACCAGTAGGTTTATGCTCTAAAGAAGATAGATAAACATTGTCGAAAACATTCCTTTCATGCTTTGCTTTCGCGGAAACAACAATAAAGTGAAAAGCTTTCCCGTGTTTGTTTGCTTTTGTGGAAGCACTGACTCCGTTATCGGTATTGTTTATTAGTTGGAAAGGAACTTGGGAATTTTTCGCGGCTTTTCTAAATTTTTTCCTCACGATATGGCAACGTTTTTATTTTATTTAGCTGCATGCCAAGAAATTAAATTTTTAAATAAATTTGGATTTTTGGAAAAAAGGAAAGATTCGCGTGAATAATTATTCCGACTCGAATCAAAAGTTTGAAGAAAATATGATATACAGTACTAAAGTTTGATGTCTTTGCTCGTTTTTGCATGCATGCAATTTTTCGTGGCGAAATGACGTTTTTGTAATTGCTCTGCTTTTGTGGTATTCCTCTTGTGTAACTTGCTCTGGTGATCTTTTGTGCAGATGGTATTATCTTGTAATTTACCTTTTTATACCGCAGTTACTCAAGTACCTCAGACACAGGGTATGGAAAAATTGAGACAGGGAATTTGAGACTGGAAAAATCAAAGCAGAAAATTTGAGACATTGACAATTTGAGAGAGTAACTTTTGGAGTCTGGGATGATTGGAGGCATGGACATTTAAAGACAGGGACAATATGAGACAGAAACAATTTGAGACAGTCCAAAAGTAACTCTGCACACACAATTTTTTTCCTCTCACACAATTTTCTGATTTTCTCAATATTCATTGTGAATCTTGGGGAATTTTATATTGGGGAATTATATTCTTTTAAAAATGTAAAAATATTTGAAACATGCTTTGTAAGAAATATTCCAATATAATACTTGTGTGCTATAGATTTTTTATTAAAGGTGTTATGTATAGAAATTTGTGTAATTTCATGACCATAAGAGAGTATTTTGTGCAGTTTACCATTGCCATGATTTGAAAAATGATGAAGAATGTTCTGATGTTTTCATGTGTATTACGGTGTACAGGTGGTACCTTGTCATTTGACCCTAATCCATTACCAAATTAGGGTCATGTTGCAAGAAGCTTTGTAAAATTACAAAATATCAATGCAAAAAAGCGCAAAAAATGCCAAAGCAGGTCACATTGTGGGGCAAGGGTCAAATTGTGAGTCAACCTCCCTGCAAATTCAATCATAAAATTTTGGGATGGTCAAATCGCACAAAGTCAAATTGCAAGGTGTCACCTGTATACAATGGATCAAGAGAGTAATGAAAACAGGAAATGCTTCTGTCTAAAATAGTCCTATTCTCAAAATTCTCTCTATCTCCAAATGTACCGGTCTCAAATTGTCCTTGGCTCCAAAAGTGTCTGTCTCAAATTGGCCTTGTCTTGAATTAGACCTGTCTCAAAATGGTCCTGTCTCCAATTGTCTCTCTTCATTTGTCCTACATCCCTCAGACACGTTTCCCCAAAAAGTATTTGGATAAAAACACTTTTATTGAGAACATTTTCACAATTCTTTTGCCCATAATGCTTAGTTTCTTTGGAGAGACACTCAAAGAGGGGAAATGTGTTGAATGCAATTGAATTACCATACTCTATTTTAAAAGTACCTGAGTTTTTTAACCAAATTTTTTTTCATGACTGTTTTTGGTAGTAGTTTTTTGTCTTTGAATTTGCTTATTTTAACCTGTTTGCTGCTTCTTATATTAATTGTTTTGCTTTTTGTTCTCTCATACAAAAAATTAATTTTTGAAGTTTCTCTTATGTAGCTTGCTCTTTTTACATGTGCTCTTTCAAGATTTATTCTTCTGATGAGATTTTTTACTGGGATGTACTTTTTCAATAAGGCATCAAGACTGCATCTTTTACTGGTTAAAATGTATTTTAAATTAAAATAAAAAAAAAACTGTTTCAGTGAGCAATTATTTTTAACCTGGAATTTTTTATGAATCCGTAGGTCGATTCCCAGTGAATCTCTCGGCGAGGAAAATTGAAAGATGTGCGAAAAATGTGCACAACCGGGGACCTTACAGTGATCTTGAAAAAAATAAATCGCAGTTGAACAAGGAAGAAACCAAGACACGTTTATTTTGGTGCTCACGAGTGTCGCGAGTGAATATAGGGGAAATTTCGCATCCGGAAACGAGACAAGAAAGGAATAAATAGCAGAAAGAATTTTGCCAATTTTCGTTCCTCCCTTTTTCGGGGTTTGAAAGACAAACAAAAAATATGGGGACGATGAAGTGCGTCATCAGTTTATTCATCGTCTTCGCATCCCTTGCTGTGGAATGTGCCAACCTGCACGATGGTGAGTTTATTTTTTATTTTTTGGCAAAATTATTTTTGGCTTGATATTATGGGGACGATGAAGTGCGTCATCAGTTTATTCATCGTCTTCGCATCCCTTGCTGTGGAATGTGCCAACCTGCACGATGGTGAGTTTATTTTTTATTTTTTGGCAAAAATTATTTTTGGCTTGATATGAATCGAAATTTTTTCATTGGCTGATCAAATTTACTGTCAATTTTGAGTCCAGGATAATTGAAGATTCCAATTGCGTGTTAGCTTGGGAAAGAAGTGAAGTTGTGAAAATAAAAGAGGAAAACAGGAAAACTATCCTTCAAGGATGAATAACAGTTTTTTTTAGGATTTCCAGAAATTTGGCAATGAAAAGAACCTTGGAGGTTTTGAGAAAAATGGGCATGTGAACCAGAGTTTCTCATGATGTATGACGACGAGTTTTCTGAGAATTTGGATTCTTGAATTTGTTATTTAGCGTGACAAATTATACTCTACCTGTTTATTTTGCAACAGTACAGGGAAAGTGATACTTTCAATTTCAATTCTTTAATGTTTATTTGTTTTCAAATTGAAACCCACATGCAATTTAGACATAGTTTCTCCAGTACTGTAAAATCTTGTTACAACAAATCCTTTGAGTCCTTTGAAGCAACAACAAAAAAATTCTGCATGAATTCCCTCATTTTTAACATGGTGCACATGACAAGCCTGGAAAAAATGATTTCATTGTGAACAATTATTTCTTTAAAAAGAGATTCTGCTGTATTGAGAAAGAGAACAATTGATGAATAGAAAACAAAGTGAGATTAAAAAAACCATATTCAATCTGAATTTAAACACAGTGTAAATATATATTTGGATTTTAATTCTTATGCACTTGAAACGAAACCGAGGATTAAGATTCATTGCATCAAAATTACCATTTTATTTTTTATTTTTTGTAGAAGGCATTGTGTTAAATGAAAAGACAAATTTTGCATTTTTTGCGTGCAAATTCAAGACGCAAAAATTGTATCAAGAGTAAGACTCTTGCGATTTACAAACGCAAACCCATGATAACTTTTCAGTGGAGGTCTAATAAAAAAAAAACTTTTTGCTGCTGCTGTTTCATATTTGTGGATATTTGTATTAAATGAATTGTAGAATCTCGTTACAACGAATCTCACTCAAACGAATCAAGGCTAACAAGGAATTTCTTTTTTTTTCGGTCCTTGCCATTTCAATTTCGTTTATAAAATTCGTCCCACACGCTTCATTGTGAAAAGATTCTATTGTATGACGAAGAAAAAAAATGAAAGCAGGTCCTCCTTTTGTTTGTGTTTTTGTTTTTTCGTCGTTGACGTTTTTTTTTCTTCTGGCGGTCATCGACAGCTGGTGGCAGCACGCGACAACGTCGGTAATTCCACTTATTCTTCGTCATCGTCATTGTCGCACAATTCTTTTTTTTTTCTTGTGTGCCTTTTATCTTTCCGGTGCTTTTCCTTCGTTCCCCCCTTTTTTTGCTTTATTTATTTGTTTTTTGAAGTGTAGTGTACCTCCGCTTTTATTCCTGCTTCGGTTTCCGGTTTCGAGCCCGTTGTTTCCTGTCGGTTCGGGTCCCTTCCGGCATTTCTCTTGTACCGTTGCTGGACCTGAGCTCGTCAACGCGTTTCTTCGCTTCATGGAACACCCCCGTGGATGTCATGCCTAATTATTTCACGGGGTTTTCTTCCCTTTTTTTCTCTACATTTTTGTTTTGACAACAAAGAAAAAAAACATGCGTAGAATAAATTTAGGCAACTGCAATCTCGCTGAAGAGACCAGGAATTGCAGTTAATAAAAAAAAACCATCGAATCCACGGGCGGAAAATAAACCGGTTCGGACGAAGCGAAAATTTTGCGGAATATTCTGTTTATTTGTCATGAAAAATTGGGAAACCGTTTTTTTTTTTTGTCAACGAGGACTTGCGAATTAGGATGAATTCTTCATGAAACACAATAAAAAACATTCCTAGTGATGGCACTGATGATGCTTCAGGAAAGGGGAAAATTCTCAAAAATTCTTGTTTTACCTTCTTTCGATTGTTGAATATTACTGCGAAATTTTTTGTTTACCCCTTGGATTGAATAAGAAAAACATCAAAAATAAATTCAAGGTCCAGTGCCTCTGATGGAAACGAAATCACTATTATATTTTGCAAGAAAATTAGGAATGTAGCAACCCTTCGAATGAAATAAAAAATGATTATCTTTACAACTATTGAGAAAAAGGATTTCGCACCGCCGAAATTGATGAGAGGAAAAAGTAACGGACCCGGGTGCATGAAATGGATTAAAAATTATTCTTCTGCAGTCTGAGGAATGCAGCGATCGATGCAATGTTTTTTTT
>CAJPEX010005602.1:0-15652 GCA_905338405.1 Notodromas monacha | reverse complement strand
GTTGCATAAGTCAGGGTTATTTTTAGATAAGTCAAGTGAGAAAAAATTGCCAATTTCCTATGCAGACCTTTTGAAGTTTTCTTCCTAATGGGACTAAATGTTGTCCCTCAAAAGTTAATCCAATGGAAAAAATTGAAAAAAAACAGCGTTGACAGAGTTTTTTTTTCTCCCGAGAAAGTATTTTTTATCATGAAATAGTGCATGTCACGGGTCAACTAGATGTCGCCCACGCATGCCCCGATTAACTCGGGACAACCAGATGCTGCCCAAGTCGGCATAAAAACAGAATGTACGAGAGTACGACGCGGCGTACGAAACGCTGCGTTGTCCTCGTAACTTGGAGAAAAAAGTATTCCTGGAAAAGGAGTAAGTATTAAAAAATTATTATTTTATCATTTTTATCTTTAAGAAAACAAGATTCCTTGGAAACCTAAACACACCAGGGATAGCCTTGGAGATAATGATCTCCAAGACTTATTCCACTCTTGTGAATCATCATTATCATGAGAACTGAACAAATAACAATTGGACACACTGGCAGAAAGCCTTGAGGAAACTTTCCACCATAGGAGGACCTGAGCCTGCTCCTTTCAGTGTGGAATTTTGTCACTTATCATCTGAGCTCCAGAGAGAACAGACTGCGTATTTTTGTGTGCTGAAAATCATCTTGGAAATTTGTTGTTGGAAATTTGAAGAACAGACTCAAGGAGTTGAGGTATTTACCTCAGGCCACAAACGGCTGATTGAGACTACATCATTTTATAATTTGATTCAACTGAACCAAAACATTAATCTTTGTCACTGAGGCTCATTAGCCCCTGACAAATGCAGTAAAAACAGTTCATTTGAGCCTCAAACTATTTCCTGCAGCTTTCTCTCTTACAAAAAAAGATTCAATGGCTAAACAATTCTGCAAACAAGCCTATTCACCAAAAGTAGAAGCCCTCAACAAAATGTTCCTATAATACAATACCCCCAATTTAGTGCCAACCTTCCTCAGTGCTGCCACAAAATGTGCCAGGAAAAATTATGGCACAAGATTAGGATTTCATTGTATTTCATGCAGGAAAATGATTAGCATGATTTTGGGAAATGGATTTCAATTCTGCCGAGAATATGGCTTTGAGTGCAAAATTAAAAAAAGTTATGCAAAAATTAAAAAACCTGCAACACACTAACATTAATATTCATTGTGGGGATTTCTGCTGTGGTGTATTTTAAAAAGGTGCTCATCCACAGCAAGAATTGCATTCAGAAATTCAGCAATTTTATTTCATCATGAATTCTGGTGAAAAAGCATGAGTAGCTCATCTTCAATATACTGCATCATTTACATCATAGAAAACAAGAGCCCAAAAATGGAGCCCAGTAAAACCTGCGTTATATAAAGGTAACCGACATCCAGTCCATCATCCAACTTGCTTTGAAAAGCCAACAGCTAAAATAAGAAGGAGAAGAAAATGCCTTGTCTGCCTCCTTCCCATTTCCACTCCTTCCATTTTCTTTGCAGGTATCCATCACTTCATGTCGAACCTTGTTTTGGCTCTGCAATATTACCTTTTTATGATGAAGAAATGAATAGCTGTAAAAAAAATGAGCTGAAAAACGAGAGAAGAACCGTGGAACAGAGAAGCAGCAGATTTTATGGTCTTCCAAGTGAAGCGGAAGTTGCGTCAAAAACCGTGCCCAGGAAATGAATCTGAAACCCAAGGATGTTCCCTTGGTTGCTTCATCCATGATTTTGACAACAAAAAAACCCTTTGCAAGTTTGCAAGATTAAAACGATGCTTCTTGGAAACTGTAAAATATTTTAGCGATTTTTTTTCTGAACTTCTAGGGCAACCCTTCCAAAGAGAAAGTGTAGTTGCAACATGAGAGAAACTCTTGTCAAGAAGAATTTCTTGACAAATAAAGGTTTATGAGATAATAAGTTTTGAGTAAATTTAATTTTTAGCAAATGAAACACAAGACTTTGGTCAGGCTGCAACCAGGGTGAGAAATCACCCTATTTTAAGGTTGGTATACTTCAATGAAATATGTAAGTTCAAAAACAGTTATTTTTTGTGCAGAATTGTGGAGTAACAACACACACAAATGTTTGAGTTGGAATGATTCAGTTGTCAATTATTTGGAAAAAAGGAAAACTGTCCTTCAAGGAGGGAAACAAGAACAGGATTTTGGCATTAAAACTCAGCCTTGAAGGCTCAAAGAGAACCCTTAGAATCAAGGTCATTCTGAGATTCTCACAAAGATGAAATGAAAGAGGATTCTCCCAAGAATTTTGGTTCTTTAATTTTGTGTGACAAATTCAATGACGCTATTTTATTTTTGTGGCAACTCTGCACTCAGAAAAAAATTGCGAATTTATCATTTTTAGAAACTCTTAAACATTTTTTGATGCAGAATGATAATCATAGCTTATTTTCTTTTTATTGTGTGTGCTTTTGCTCAGCTGTAGAAAATATATACTTCACCAATGATTGATATGAACTCTTGTTGAGAAAACATTCTTGAAAAAAAAGGAATTCTTTCAGGTCCCTGCCCAGAAGTCACAATTTCATTTAAAAATAATCACGGAACATTTCTTGTTACAATGAACCCTTTTTTTAGGTCTCAAAGTCGTCCGTTTCATACGATATTTTGCCTTTTTATATGCAGAATATTTTATATTAATTCTTTTTTCTTGCCTCCAATTTTAGGAATCCCATGAATTATGGTATTTTGCAACCCCCTTCAAAATTTTTAAACTGAGTCCTACTTTATTTACAGGTCAAGGACACGGCTATTTCCGGTCTCTCGTTTCCGGACTCACGTTTTTCTGTCATGGACGAAAAAATTTTGGCACAAGGTGAAGATCGAATCACGAATTTTGTGTTTTTGCGCTGCGTGTTTCCGCGTCACGCAGGATGATGAAAGGCATGAGATAAAAATGCTCGCAATTCCACACTTTTTTCGTGCCTTTGTTCAATAACTTTTTTGTGCAGTATTCTGAAATACTTCTAGTAGAAAATGAATGCTATGCACCTTTATTTTTTTGCATCTCAAGGGCTTTGTACAATTTCACTACTTTTTGGAGCTTTGGTTCTTGTTTTTTGATGGAGAAGTCAGCTTGACAAACTGCTGATCCTTACAGCGGATAAGACATGGGAAAGCAATAATTTCAATAGATTTTGGTTATCCTTACTGTAACAATGTACAGTGTGCAGTAATCTTTTCTGAAGAATAAAGGGGAAAATTGACAGAAAAAGAATTAATAAGGACCAGAGTTCCACAGTTCGTGATTGAACTTACCAGAAGGATGAATATTTTTGTGAGGAGTATGAATTACATTCTACCCTGATTTAGTGCCAACTCATTTAGTGCCACAGAACACCTTTGTCATGTTTTGAAAAAATTAGGCAGAAACTGAAGTAATCAAGGCATTTTCTCAAGAAAATCATGGGGTTATAAAACTTTCAACTGGGAACACATCCCCATCCTCAGATAAAACTCAGGATGATTTTGAACAATCTATTTTTGTATTCACATTGCATGACACCCTACTTCACTGAAATTGAAGAAAGTGGAACCCTTCATGGAACCATTGGTGATTCCTTCGTCATGAGGGCACTTCGAAAAGACCACTCAAATGCTCTCAAACTATGGGCGGTGCCTCACAATGTGACCTCCTGCAATTTGGCCATCACTCAATTTGATGATCAAATTTACAGGGAGGTTGATTCACAATTTGACCTCTGCCCCAGAATTTAACCTACTTTAGCCAAATTTTTCACATTTTTGTGCTCATGTCTTTTAATTTTACAAACTGTCTTACAATTTGAATGCTTTGCAATTTGACCCTAGTCCAGCAGGGATTGACTTGCAATGTGCCACCTGAATTTGGCTTTTTCACGGCTCATGCTCAAAAAATAAATTTCCACATATTTTACTCACACGTTAACTGAGGCAATGTTTCACACTGAGTATATTCAATAAATCGTCAATTGAAAACTAACAATATTTATTTGAATGACTCTCTCATCTTGCCTTTATTTCGGAAAAAGTCGGATGCCTGTTTCAGTGAGAAAGAATTTTGTAATTCTTTTCACAAGAGAATCTGCTGACTGTTTCATGGAGATTTCTGACCCAGGGGCCAGGTCACGTAAATTAACATCCTTCGCACTTTTTGATTACGAATGTTTCATTGGGCAACAATAGCATTCGCCTGCTAAATGTAAAACTCAACTTTAAAAAGAAAGATCTCTCATTATCCATCATGCGCGAAATTTAATTTTGTATTTTCCGAAATTACGTCCAATTTAAAAATTTTGTCGACAGTTCAAATCTCAAATCATGACGGTATAGGCGGTCTAAGAAAATTTGCTTTGTTTCTTGACCAGCAAGAAGATAGCAAAGAACCGTATATATTCCGTTTTACTTCCTGATGGAATATTTATCGCAAATATTTGAGATCATTTTGGCACTTCAAGTAATCTACAATGAAAAGCACAGTGGAGTTGATTTTATCCCCTTCCAGCGGTGACCGAAATCGGAAGCAAAATTCTATGATAAAAATGAAGTTTCGTATTTTCGTTAATTCCATTCGCGGAATCTAGTGACTTTTCCTTGAATAAATATTTTCGTCGAGGGAATTGCTATAGTTTAAAGAATGCCCAAACTTGCAAGTACTAAAGCAAAACAAAAAATCCCAGCATGCATAGAGAGAGAGAATTGCGTAATGAAGCTATTAATTACCAGAAATCCGAACACACATATATTACCCCATTCATGAGGAGGATTAAATGCAAATGTTTCCCTCAGAGAACCAAGTTCAGACTGGGTGAAGTTTATGGGTTCAGCAGGGTTGAGAAATGAGACATCCCGTGGGCTCTTCATATATAAAAATATATATACATATGAAGTCTATTATGGCGCAACGTCTTAGCTTCGAGGAATGTCCGTCTTTATTTTTCCTTGATGAAGTAAATTTCTTAACCTCCTGTGGGAAATACTATTTTTCTTTTCATTTTATTCACTGATTCATTCATTTATTTGAGAGACGCGGAACATGCGTAATATCCAGGGTCACCCGGGCGTCAAGTGAAGGTTAATCGAAAACAGATGCAATTTTAATTCCGGGGGATGCGCTTCTGAATTTGAATTAACCTCAAGTCCATAGACGTGTGTGTGTGTGTGTGTGTGTATATACGCCATCAATTCCGCAGTAAATGAAGTGATTGATTGGGATCCGGAAGAAAATTGTGTCCAAGAAAGTACGAAATCCTTGTGGCGATGACAAAATGGAAATTTTTAATGCCGGGGATTTTCATTCAGCACAAAACAGCCGCAAAGATTTTTGAATTTTTTTTTGTTGTGATTTAGAATTTTGACATGGTTTTTAGCATTTCGGCCCGACAACCCTGTTTAACTTGAGTCGGAATTCGTAAAAAAAAAAGCGTTTGTTTCGAGATTTTTGCAATCTACGAATGATTTTGGAAAACGGGAGCGACATTTTGAATCATCGATGGTTGCAATTTCGTTAATTGGATCCCGAAGAAATTGAGGTCGAAGAAAGCACGAAATCCTCGTGACAAAATCTAAATTTGTTTGTGGGAAAATCATTCAAATCATGATTGCCGGACATGTTTTCAAATTACTCTGCACAAATGTCAAACATCGACACGGTTTTTGAGCATTTCGGGTTGAAGTTACAGTATTTTTTTAACATACCTGGAATTCGTAGAAGCTTTTATTTCCAAATTTTTGGCAGTATATGAATGATTTTTTAATACGGGAGCAACACTTTGAATCACTGATGCTGGTTGTAAATGTTTCCATTGGATTTTGAAGGAAATAAGGTCAAAGAGAGTAGTGAAGCATTATGATGAAATAAAAGGTTTTTTCTTGGAAAATCCTTCAAATATTTTCAAAGGTGTCTAAATGGTGTAATTGCTGCAGCATAAATACACTAGTTGGTGCATCACTGGAGCACCTTCTCTTCTTATGCCCAGCATTCCATACTGCATACTTATTCCCAGCATTCCATAAATGAGCTTCAGAAAGATTTACCAGTACCGTGAAACCCCAAGATGCGGACATAATTGGTGTATCAAGAGTGTCCCTAAGTTGAAATGTCCCTAAGTCAAGTCTCATTTTCCCTTAGACTTACATTATATAATTTTTGGTGTTTCATGTACAAAATACTCACCCTAGTTCCTTGAAAATAAAAATTGTCTCCCAATTTAAACTGATTCAATCAATGTATTTTAACACTTTAAAAAGATTTGGGGAATTGAATACTGATACCTCATCAGTACAGTATACATAGAAGTGTTGGCATTTTCTGTAAAAACAAAATTCAAGTGAAAAAGAGAGAAGGAATAATTATGAACATTGGAGGTAATTATTTTAAATTAGCTAAATAGATAGTAAATTGGTGAGAGAAATGCCCAAGAACTTTTCTTACATCAATTTTAACATCTGAAACATCTGTTTCATGTAAATTTGCTTGAAATTTATTTTCAATTTTATTGCAAAATGTCTCTATGTTGAGTCAATGTCCTTATGTTGGGACTTTTTTGTGATTTTTTAATGGTAAAATAAGTGTCCCAAGGTCAAATTGTCCGCAGGTCAAGGCGTCCGCATGTGGGGGTCTCACTGTATTGGAATTCAATGAAGAGACCCTTTCTGAAATCTTTAATGATCAAGATAAACTGTTTGCCATATATCATATCTCATCAAAGATTCCCTCTAAATTGTTCATTCAACTAAGCCTCATCTGGAAACAAGCAGAAGGACCTTGTGCTTTAAATTCGGTTCATTAACTGCTACAATTCCTTCAATTCTGGCTTATGCTGCAATTGTTCTTAGGGATATTTAGTTTTCAATGTCAGGGCAAGAAGGGGTGAATGCATACATATCAGTTGTGCAGTTGTATTTTGTGGACTATATTTCCTGTTATTTTTGTTATCCATATGCATCTAACATTCCTCTTTCCCATTCTGAAGTGATTAAATGTCTTAGAATGGATTTGGGTTGTGAATATGTTTGGATGCAAAAATGTTGATGGAACCTCATGAACGCTGAATTAAAAGCAGAAAATAAAGCTTTCTGTTCATTCATTCATTCAAATCTTACAAACAGCAGGACAGACAATTTAAAAGAAATTTCGATTGGCAAGGTTTTCAATCATATCTGGTCAACAGTGATGTTTATACGGAAACTCGGAATTTGTAAAGGTGTTTATTAAAAAAATAAAATTGCAACGTATGAATGATTCTTAAACCCGGGATGAGCAGTAGTTTACGAAATTCTGCTCATTGAATCGTCGATGGTTGTAAATTTATCATTGGATCCTGAGGGAAATGCTGTCGGAGATGAAACGAAATTTAAATTTTCTTGGCGGAAAAACCCTTCATCTCATGTTTGCCACGGAGAAGTTTCACATTTCCTGAAACAAATGTCAAACTTTGACACGGTTTTTGATAATTTCTGGTCGGAAGTACTGTTTAGCATAATTCGGAATTCGCTAAAAGCATTTATTTGAAGGATTTGCCGATGTGTGAATAATTTTGGAACCCACAGACATTTCATCAAATTCTGCCCATTGCGTCATCGATGGTTGCAAATTTTGTGCGTGGAAATCAACTGTGAATTATAAATTAGAAAAAATAGTAAGAAACGCGTACTTCCAATATTTATTCTTATTTTGGCACTTGACGAAAGAGAAACTTACCAAATGCAATTTTTGATTTAATTTGAGAGAAAAATCTGAAATTCCATCGGATCCTTGCAAATGATTTTGAAACACCGCTCATTCATAAAAATATTTTAATGGTTGTAGCTTCGTAAAATTGTTTTGAAATTTTTCCAATTTGAGAGGTATTTCTTCGAAATGAAATTCTTATTGTCAAGCAAAAAATCCATCCTCTTATTTTCATTTGAAGAAATTTCCAGTTTCACACGCATTCGGTATTGAAAAAGCTTTGCCGCGAAATTGATCAATAGGAAATATTTTCATGCTCAATGTTGCGTAGAATTCGTCGGAAAATTTCTTCGCCTTTTTGAGAGATTTCGTTGGTAGAACATACTTTTGTTCAATGTCACACAAAATGACGAATACTTCATCTAGAATATAGTTTTCACCCGCAACTTTTCTTTTCCGGTTACGTTCATGAAAAAAAATTAAATTCCAAGGAATTGAAAAATTCACGCTCATCCACAATCGAAAATAAAATACAGTACATTAATTTTCTGGAGCAACCAGTGCTTGATTTCAAATAACATTCCACTTGTAAATCATCCTGAAAAGATATTCTTTATTTATCTCCATCTAGGAAATTCAATCTCGGAATAAGAAGATGGGCTGTCAGTCAATGACGGTCTTTCATGCAAATATCTCGTCAAACGTGAGACGGTTCTTTGGCAATCCCCCCGAGGCACGTGGTTTACAAAATTTCTCAATGCTACCACAAGCTCATTTCTGAAGGAAAACCCCGCGTCTGGGGAATAATTTTTTGATGAGCGAATCCAGGAGAGGAAAAAGCTGCAGTACAGTATATGAACTGAGAAAAAAGAGAAAAGAAAGGAATCCCATTGATTGGCCTGTCAACGCTTTGGAAATCCTCTTCGGAAAAATCTTCAATTTCTTGTTCATTGCGCAAGAAGCGCCGGTATTCTTTCCTTTTTTGGAATCGATGAAAATTGATTTTGAAGCGAATACAATAATAAGATTTGGCGAACGGGAGAATTTAAAATGTATTTATTGTAGTTTGACCAGTCTGATCAAAATTTGGTTGTCTACAAAATTTCAAGACAAGTACATTTAGTTAATTACTTTTTAATTTGCGTAAAATCGCCTCATAAAGATATTATAGAAATACATATCCTCCACTTTCAAAATACATTCTGTTTTTGCCCAAGTACCAGAGTACCATCAGGTGCCCTCAAGTGAAAAAGATAATCCCATTTTTGCCTTACATTTTATGAATTTATACCATTGTTGGGCAAATGTATTGTTTGTGTCTGAATCATGGAGGTGAAATAAAATACCATTTTTAACCCTTGGGCAGCAAAGTTGGGATATTTTTGCAAAATGTTTTGCCCATGAGCACTGAAGTTTAAAACAATTTGATTTTTGCACCAGAAAGGCCTATAGGTCTAGAAGAAGTCCGTTATTTTTTTATAATCCTGCCAAGAAATTTTGCCTAAAAAAATTCAAAACTGGGTGTCTTTTTTCAAGAATTCTTTGCATAATAGGATTGATGTTCATCTTCAATTAATTTAATTCTGGTTATCCCAAAAAGGAATTTCTGGCCTTTCCCCAAGCTGATTGCTTGTGTTTTTTTTTGTAATTTTATACTGAACAGTTGTTATTTTACATCTCATGTTGAGGAGACCTTCTGTCCCCTCAATGCTCTTTAAGAGACAGACCCCATTTTAATGACTGAAAAACTGCAAGATTTAAAAAATTAGGACACACAAGTCAAGGTTGAACATGAATTCAATCTTTAAATTTTTAAAAGGTTTCTTCCAACAATGGAACATTATATTCAATTGTGATGCCCACCTAAACTTCTGAAAAAATGTTTAATTTTACTCCCACCTATGACATGCTCCCAATTTTCCCCCTTAATTTTGAGAAAAACCTGAATTTTGTTCTTGAGCAAATATAGCATGAAAAACGTTTGCTTATTTCTCAATGTGATCAACAAGATTATTTTATATTTCACATCATGTGAGATATTCCAAGAATCAAAGTTCATGGAAGCAAAGCAATGTGCAACTTTTACTTTTTTATATGTTCATTTGCATGTACTGTGATATATTTTCTGCATACCCATTCATTGATATATTTTTCCCTTCCAATATGCTGGAATGTGTTTTAATGGTTGGGGGGGGGGGGGATGTGAGAACCATTTTTGAGCCATGTCAATGCTTGCAAGCAACCAATAGAGCTTGTATAGCAATCAAATTCATCAAGTGCATGAAGAAACCTCATTTACAAATCTGCAAGTAACAATCCAAAAATTTAAAATCCCTCTCTTGTTTATGCTGAAAGCTTATGAAAGAATCACGGAGATTTCTGATGCAGGGAGGCACAAGAAGCAGAAGATATTGTCTTTCATAAGAAAGAGATTTCTGGCTGATCTCCTGTGTGCAGGATGATTCTGCCCTTTGGAATGCAGAGATGAGAGGGTTAATCATCTCGGATTGCCGATCAGCCATGACCTCAGGTCACCTCAGCGAGTTCCTCAACAAAATTGGTTCTTGACCTCCAGGAAAAACTCTGCTCAAAAGAACACAGGATTGTCCATTTCCTTTAAGCCACCATTTTCAGGATATTTGATTTAAAAAAAAAAACAGAATGAAAGAAAAAAAACTGCTCAGCTATCCATGACACAAGGCAGCAGGAAAAACAGCCAGGTCATCCGAGGCTATCATCACACACAGATTTTTATCGACCCCATCTCACTCCTCTTCCACGTTTTTTTTTTCTTCTCAGTCTGGAAGCAAACTCAAGTGCAAAAGGTCAGGAAATGACTTTTCTCGGTATTC
Organism: Notodromas monacha; assembly: GCA_905338405.1. NCBI lineage: Eukaryota > Metazoa > Arthropoda > Ostracoda > Podocopida > Cyprididae > Notodromas > Notodromas monacha. The sequence goes on along the minus strand of CAJPEX010005602.1, from coordinate 5,116 downwards.
GTCTTATTTTTCCCCAAGTATTTATGCATATGCAAACTAGACAAAGGATAATTCGTCTCAGAGAAGACCTAAGATGATGAGAGAGCAGCGATCGTAACTGAGATTGGGTTCTTTCTTCATTCGTTTCGACGACCAGCTAGTTTTCCAACAAAAACACAAAACAAAGAATAATCTGCGTAATTCGAAGTGTTGCAATTTTTCAATATTCGCGCAAGTGGACGAAGAAAAATAACGGAAAGGGGGAAACCGAAACAAATTTAACTTCAAGCCTCGAAGAACTCGTATATCTATAAATAAATAAAAAAGACACAACCTTCCTGGAAATTTATGAATCCGCGTCCTTGGATTCAAAAAATTGATGGACGGCGTAAAAAAAGAAAAAGAAAAAGAAAGAAAGAAGCAAGTGAATGTGCATGGTTCCGAAAAAAATTAAGCTACTTTCATCTCTAATTGCCTGCATTTTTTGATTTGTGTGGAGACAGAATGGAATTTCGGCCCTAATTCACGCCAAGTCCTTTCGCAATTTCCCGCCGACCTCGGCCAAGATGATGCGCTGAACGAAGACCTCGTTTCCATCTTATCGATACAATTTTTTCTTTTCAGGCTTTTCATTGGCGACTTGTGCAACTACCAGACCTTGCTTTTGCTGCTGCTGCTGCTGGTCAGCATGTGATTGTTAAGTGAGTGAGTGAATGAATGTGTTGAGCAGTTATTCAGCAGCAGACACGAGCAGGTTTTCTTTGTTTGCCTGCTGTTCTTTGCCCCCATGCAGGAGTGACTCCTATATGGGTTCATTTTTGACGAAGGAGACCTGATTTTTCTGAACCCATCACATGCTGAGCAGCTCTTCTGCAGGTGGACTTTCTTGACCATTGTGCAGAAAATTTGGGATATTTTTGCCAAATTTGGTGCCGATGAATGCTGATAATTAAAAAAAAAGATTTTTGCACCAATAAGGCATAAGTTGGAAAGAAGCCCAATATTTTTTTTTTTATAATCCTGCAGAAAAATTTCCATCAAAAATTAAAAAATCCAAACCAGGTGGCTTTTTTTTCAGGAATACCTTGCTCAAGATTAGCATTAAAGATTTTGAAATACAAACAGATTCAACCTTCTGGGATTTTCCCAACCTGGACACATTTCAGTTACCTTTTGTCAAACTTAAATGCAATGCATCCCCCCCCCCCAATCCTGACTTTGCCTCAGGATGGTCAGGAACCCTCAGCCATCCAAGGGTTAAAAAAAAAAACGAAAGGGACCAGATAAAATGGTTTGTGGAGAGTATATTTTGTAGAAAACATATATGAAATGGGTTGAGATCCCAGGGGGACAAAATATAAATGTGTTACATAGGGAAATTCTTTGTTGAGAAGATTGTTGTAATAGAGAGGGTCCACCTGTATTATTATGTGGTTGCTCTTGTGTGCTTGTAAAAAGTTCAGTTACCCAAATTGAGTGTTCTGCTGTCAAGCTGCCTATGTTTTCAAATTTCGTGCCCATGAGCACAGAGCAGAAAAAATCTCATTTTTGAGCCAAGGCTGAAGTTGGGAAAAACTTGAATTATGTTTCTCTTCCAGCAGTGAAAAAGTTGGACTGAGAAATAAAAAAAATTCATAACTGGGGTTTTCTTTTACAGTCAAAGCTGTCTGAGCCAAATTGCATAGGAAAAGTAAAAGAAATTGACTTTGTAAGGATTTGAACAAAGAGAATAATCATTTTAATTGTTAGCAACATAAAAGATATTCAGGAAATTGTAAATGGTGATATTCATGGTCTTAAATTGCTTCTTAAATGAGTTGAAACATGATGCTGAACTTGGGGCAGGGGTTCATTTGCCCAATTTGGCATTCACTACCTCTCAAAATGTAAGAAGTTACTTTTTTGCTTTTCTCTTTTGTGTGCCAAGAAAATACAGTAAAAGCCAAAAGGCCTCAGGATATTTTAGTAATAGAGGTTTGAGAGGAAAAGCATTTGAGTTCAACAAGAAATTATTAATGCATTGTTTTCAAGGAAATTCAGCTGGGGACTTGAAAAGAATATGACTTTGGGAGGTAATTGACTTGGTTTGGTTCAATTTACCAGAGGAGAATTTGGCACTAGACAAGTTCTTTTTTAATTCTATTGCAGTTGAGATTAAACCGTAGACGAGGGACTTAACCCGTCTTCATAAGGATTTAATAAACGGATGATTCTCAAATTCTCAAAAATATTTCCACTAACAACCACAAAGACTGCATGTATATAAAAAAATGTCCAAGGGTCTTTTTAAAGATGCTTCATGACGTGTTTCTTGCACATCATAATTGCCATTTATTGTAAAATTATGATAACTCCAAGTTTACATTAATTGTAGGAGGCATTTATCATCTTTAGTCATAGTTGATCAAGTAATGATCAATGATTTTTTCACCTCAAGCAACAACTGGTCCATCCCCTGAGCACAATTTGAGACACATTTTTTCGGTACATCTTATTTTGGATGTTCATTCCTGTCATCTAAAAATTTGGAAAATCCAGATGAGGAATGAGAGTTTGCCCACAATGAATTCAACTTACCTTAAAGAAAGCAACTGTATGCTAAACCTGGGAAAACCATCATTTGTGGTTGGAGTTTCTAGCTCAAGGAATCAATCATCTCCTCTTTTCACAGCACCACTAACTCATATTATTCAAGGTTGTCTCTTGTCTCCTCTTCTGAAGTCGTGACAGTGACTGCAACTTTTCTCCAGATTCGGGTTTTTTTTTTCTGAGAAAGTTCATTGCCTGCTGGAGAAGTTTTGCATGATTTTCGACTACAGAAAAATACTTATTCATTTGTAAAAGTATTTTAATTTCTCCATTTATCTTCAAGTGTTGAGTTGATAGAAAGACTAAGAAACAATGATTACCTTTATTAGTGGAGAATTTTATACTTTTGCTTCTAGTTTTACCTTCCCTGGTTGAATGAATGAATGAACAGAACACTTTATTTGCCGCTTTTCAGCGTTCACAAGATTTAATCAAGATTTCCACAACCAAACCCCTCTTCCCACCCAACCCAAATTCACTCAATGACATTTAATCACTTCAGAGCAGGAAAGCACAAATTGATAACAAAAAATAAAAGAAAATACAATGCAACATGAAATACAACTGGAGATCTGACATGTATGCATACACCCATTCCCTGCTGGTTTTAGTTTATAATTCAAGAAAACAATGACCACTGCAATAACAGTTGAACCTCTTTATAAGTCAAATTTTTAGAAACAAGGAAAAGATTTGACATAGGGAGATTATGATTTTAGTAGGTTTTGAGTTAGGAAAACAATCATTTTTGCTGCAAGGTTAAGTAAAAAAATGCAGAAAATTGTAAATGAGGATATTCTGGGCCTAAGTTTGCTTCTTAATGACTTTACTGCTTGCTGAACTTGGATGAAGGGGTTCAGTTGCTTAATTAGTCTTTCACTTCCTTTCAAGATGCATCAAATCATATGTTTTATTGGTTTTCTCTTCCATATTTCAAGGAAATAATAGGAAAAAGACCTAAAAAAATTCATCAATTCTGAAGGAATTCAGATAGAGACTTGAAAAAAATTGACTTATAGGGAGCTATTTTTATTTGGGAGGTTTGACCTATCGTTCTTCAACCATATTAAAAGGTTTGTGCTGGTCCAGGAAAAATACTGTCAAAAATGTTTGAGGGAATTTCAACTTGACATTTCATTCTATGTGGAAAGTAATTGCTTAAAAAGGAAGATTCCATTGATCTAGTCAACCAAATTTTTTCCCTTGCTTTTGTAGCCTCATTCGGAACATTTCTGAAATGTGATTTCCATAACCTTTAAAACACCTGGTGGCGTTGAATCATTTCTTCTCTATACCAAAAAGTTTCATTGAATTTAAATTTCCGTCAAATGCAGAACAAGCTTTGTTTATCCCACACCAAAGAAAAATTCTCTGCTTCAAGGACTTGAGGAATATCCTGCCTGAATGAAATTTAACGGAATTACTGCGTCACGATCCCAAACTTTTTTCCTGGCGAATCTATAGAGTCGTTTCTTTATGTATTCAGTGTCACACGAATTCTCTATCATTAATTCAGTTAATGAAACCCCGCGATGAATCGAAACACGCAACAACAAGGAGGTTCTTCTTTCTATTTCAATTTTTCATTTTGAATTCAATTGGGGAAGCTGAGGAAGGTCGCCAAGAAGCTCTTTTTTTAATGCAAGGTTTGAAGGTGATGCTCATTTGACAAGACTGGTAACACACACTAAACCAACTTTTCTTTCTGATAATTGGCCTTCATAAATGAGAAAGAATTAGAAAATGTATGTTACAGTATATTTGTTTTACAATGTGTTGTTGATGGTCAAACCAAAATCCAGAGGTGAAGAAGATTGGGTTAAATTCAAACACTGAGTCAACCCAGGGGTTTTGGCTGGATGCTTTTTCACACAATTAATCCCCAGCAAAGAAGAAAAAAAGTCATGAATTGATTGGATTTCTCTCAACAACTCAAAGCAATTTCACACAAGGTCAGGTTTTGAACAAAATATCTGATGCAACAAACTCTCATTTCAGAATTCTGATGATCCAAGAATACATTTTCATCTTTCCCATCAATGGTTCCACTGATTATAAATTGTTTTAGAGAATTTATTGATTTTGTGTAAGCTCACTGTATGGACTGCCATTTTTCAGCATTTCTAGGCTAGTACTGCACACATCTGGAAACCCATAAATAATGCAATGGTCCTGAAATGGATGTACTCTCATAAAAAAGTTGACCTGATTATACAAATAGGCTGCTGTTAGGGATTTTCTCAAACAAAGAGATCTTATGAGGAAAACACCACAATCAGCCTGGGATGGTCCTCTTCATAGAGGCTCTAAAAAGTTGATATTTATGTATGTCCCAAAAGAATCAACAACTCAGCATCTTCTTCCAGAGAAATACAAACAGAATACAGTGGCCCCCTGCCTAACAGACCTCCCATGTAAGGGATTTTTGCCAAACAGACCAGATCTGCAAGCAGTTTTTCCTCCCACCCAACAGACAAAATCCACCAATCAGACTTCTTTTGGTTTAAAATTTATGTTGAAAATTGAAATTTTCAATTTTTTATGTAAT
>CAJPEX010005600.1:0-15656 GCA_905338405.1 Notodromas monacha | reverse complement strand
CATCCCGTCCCATCCAAGCATCCATCCATCCATCTATTACCGGCGGAAATGTATGCACGCATATATGCGAGAGGGCTGCGATGGTAATCGGCCGAAGTCACATGGCTACCCGACCAGCAGCAGTCGTGCGAGGGCGACGGCGTCTCGAGAGGCGCCTCGCCTCCATCATCGTGGTCAAATAATGGAACCTTTCCAATATCGTGGTTCTTCTATTCCGCTTCTTTCTTTTTCGCGTGTTGTGTTCCTGTGCAAACTTACTGAACTTACTCCTCAGCCGTGGTGGTGCATGACATGAGAAACGGAACTCCATGGATGACCTTTTTTGATGGTGGTTATATACAGTCAAACCCCGATAAGACGCCACCATTTGTCCAGAGCAATTCTGGCAGTTTAAATGGGTTGGAGGTTTATCAAATGTTTCATTTTAAATCATTTGATCAAAAATACTTGATTTTCCTTCAAAAGTAATAGAAATGCAAGTTTTCCCAAAACTTCAGTAATTTTCCAAAGAGTATCGCTGCAATTTATGTATTACTCCTTCAGAAAATTAATTTTTCTGCATCAATTTATTCAAATTTTAAAATTAGGTCTATATATTGTTCAAAGTTTTTGAAAAATGAAGATTATCATTTAGTTTTCTTCTTACCAATACAAGATCCTAGACAGAAAATATAATTGTACCCAAATTTTGGCGTTGTAACAAAGACAAAACTAATACAAAATGGCTTTTTTGTTTCATCACAAATGCTGGCGGATGGCAGTTGGCATCTTATTGAGGTTTTCTATGGCATGAGGAGATTTGCTTCATTCAAAATGTCAGTGGTTGCCAAGGGTGGCACTTTATTGGGGGGTGTCTTAAAGGGGTTGGACTGTACCAGTATTCCAGGGGCTTACATAAGTTCTCAGAATATAAATCCAAATGGCATATGATTGAGCTGAAGAGCACTTATTTACTGGAGTATCATGCGCACATTTTTTTCTCAAGTTTGAGATTGAGATGGGGGTAAGCAGGAATAATCATGGCATCATAGCAGGAACAATTTTTTCCCAAGTTTTAGAAATTTAGGTGTGCATTACACTTGATTCAAATTAGAAATTTTGGACCAAGTTTAGCAGAAAAACTTATTTTAATTAAGGAATCTGAAAATTAGTCAAATTGAGGATCAATTCTTGTCTATATTCAAATTTGGTTGTATTTATTTTTTAAATGTTGTGACTTCAGACTTGTGATGCAAGTCTACACCCAGGAACAGGATGATATCAAAATCTTCAACTAAAAAACCAATTGGGTTGGGTGGGAAGGGGGTTCGGATGCCGGCGGAGTCTTGGTTGTGCCTTGTGAATGCTGAAAAGTGGCAAATAAAGTGTTCTGTTCATTCATTCAAAAAACCAAAATGCGCATTTTAGTCAAGCATGTATGGTCCTCAAGAATCTATGGCATTGTTAAAAAGAAACGTTTTTGGCAAAATGAAAAAAATCAGCTCTGCTTGACATATTTTATGAAAAAAAAATTTGGGTGCAAAAGTCACTCTGGCAGCTTTCTGCTCTTCACTCAAAAGATGAGGTGCCCAGCATCTCAGCGATTTTTTGGTAAACCCCAACTTTCTCCTCAGAATTTTTGAAATTGTGCCGGGCATGAATCCAAGGGTTGCCTCTAACTTTTCATTGGTTAATCAATGCCATTTCCTTGAAGTTAATGCCATGTTAATGTCAAAAATTCTGAATGGAAAGCTGAAATGAAGATCCCCATTAGGTACCTTTGATATGACAAGATCAATTGGTTCGTCTGGCCGTCAGTACTTTTCATGACGCCAAAGATAGTTCCATTATTAACACTATCGTTCCATTCCAGAACGAAATTTCTACTTATCTTATTGTGCTTACACCTGACAGTTCAATTTCTGTTTTAAGGGTAGCTGTTGCTAATAAAAATAATGATTCAATCTCATCAGCGAGCGGGTATGGGATGAAGTTCTTCGCATCCAGTGGATTTCAGGTGTTTCGAAAATTATGGACAGAACTGCTATTTTCTTTTTCGTCTTGATATGATCAAGAGTAACCGTTAAACGGCGCGTTGAAGTCATGTCATTCCTGATCTCAAACTGGAAATTATTGGTCTAAAGATATTTACCAGTGAATTGCTTGGCGCCTCTGATTAAACTTGTCCGAACGGGTCACTTGAAAAAAACCGGTTGTAGTTAAATCATCAACTTGCCTTCCATCCCTACATAATAATAATACTGTAATAATAAAACAGGCATTGTGATTCCTTAATCACTTTTATCCATCGAAGTCTGCTGAGAAGACTATTCCATTTTTGTGCTGAGGAATGCTGGCATGAATGAAAACCCAATGCTCGCCAAACAAAGAAATCCTTGCAAGATTTTTATTCTTCTCTGTATGCGTAAACCGTAGTAAAGATCTGGGGAATTTATGTCAAATGATTGCTGACAGTCTAAGTAAACATGGTAATGTAGTGCGTACGACATTGGGGCTACTGATCCTCCAAAAAACGGAGATTTAATCTGGAGCATGATGGTAATATTTCAAAATATATTCTAGGGACAATTGGGAGACGAATAATGGATGTATTGCGGGGAATTATGTTTAGAAAATGAGTCGAAAATAAGCAATGGTGGATTCCAAGGAGAAGCTGCTAAAAATACAATCCAAAGTACTGCATAAATTTGTGAACTTGTGACATATGTCTTACACTAAATGTCAGCCCTGCTTCAAACATATTTTGAGCGATGCAGCATTTGCAATACATAAATTTTGATCAAAAGCCATCAGTTATACAGGCTAAAAATGTGGCAGGCCAGCTAAAAAATTGAAATTTCTTTGTTGTTTTACCCTTTAATCTAAAATAGAGGAAAGGTACAATATTTACTGGAGCACCACATGCACCTTTTTCCAAAAACAAAAACAGGGCTAAAGCATAAGGTGCTGATTGTAGTAGGTGGTACATTTTCTATAAAACATTTTCAACTTTAAACTTTTTCTCACTTTGAAATTTTTCAAAGATCTTTTTAATGATTCTTTGCTTTGCATAAAAAAACATCAACATTGAAGTCAACTTTCAAGTGGACTTTTGCATAGACTTTTACCGCATATACTTTTTAAAACACCCTTTGCATTTTGGGAACTGAGTGCTAAGGTGGGCATTTTATGCAAGGGATACAATTTGTTCCTAAATTTTAGTAAAAAAAAATCTAATGTGCGTCTTTTATCTGGTATTCTAGTATACAGTGAGATCCCCCAGATGCGGATATAATTAGTGCATCAAGAGTGTCCCTGAGTTGAATTGTCCCTAAGTAAAGTCTTGTTTTCCCATAGACTTACATTATATAATTTTTAATGGGTGTTCTATGGAAGAAATATTCTTCAGAATTCTATGAAAATAAATTTGTTTGCCCATATGAATTTGATTCAGTGAATATTATTTCAAACCAATAAGAACATTTGGAGCATTGAATAGTATACCACTGTACAGTTCATTGAAATGTTGGCATCTGTAAAAATAACATCCAAGTCACAAAAACAGAAAGAAGTCACTTGCTCTGTGCTACAGGTAATTTTTTAAATTAGCTGAATGGGTGGGAAAGTGATGGGAAAAGTACCAAAGAAATTTTCTTACATATATCTTAGGGTTGGAAATATCTGTTTCTTGCAATTAAGCCTATCAAAATTCAATTTTCTTAAAATTTATTGGCAATTTTATCATGACATGTCCTCATGTTGAGTCACTGCCCCTATGTCAGGACTTTTTTAGAATTTCTTTAGTGAAAAATAAATGTCCCTATGTTGAATTTTCCCCATGTCAAGGCGTCTGCATGTGGGGGTTCTCACTGTATACTGTACAGTAATGGTTCCAACAAGAAACAATTTCAATTTTCAGCTGGCCTGACAAAATTTCAACATGTGGTGATATGCGCAGAGATCTCTTGCTGTAACTGGAAAGCTTCATCATGCAGTAAATTAAAAAAAAAAAAACAATGTAAAATAAGATAAAAATCCCAGAACCTTAAAAGATCATGGGCTATGTCACATTTTTGTGTGTCATTGTTACAATCACACAAATTCTAGAAATATCAGAGGCCGCGTCCATCTGGGACAACCCTTTGTATACAAGCTCAGTGCAGTAATATGCAGGGAACACAAAGTCAGGTTGAAGACACCCATTACTCTGATGTATTCCCAAACCGAGGGTTGCCAGCCGTGTGGGTGCGCATCATCAGGTGGCAACACTGAGGGTCGGTCGCCCCTCCGCAACCTGCCGCACGCCCTCCTCGCGTTCGCCGTCACGGCCGCGGCAGTCGTCATGTGACGACCGCGCACACAGCGGCTCAGAACCCACGTCACGTGACCCGGCGTTCTCGTCGTTTCTCTCGTCGGTCGACAGTCGAGCAGAGTGGAGTGGAGTGGAGTGAAAGGGGACCACGTCTGTCTTGTGCAACGTACTGGAGTCCCCGGCTGTTTTTTTATTTATTTATTTTTGTTTTGTTAAGTTGTTGCTGGGTTTTTATGCATGCATAATGATGCTTTGGGGCGCCCCGAGGGCCGCCGAAACTATTTTCGGACCGGCATTTCGAGTGTCGCTGCGGCTTGACAGTGTCTCGTCCGTCATCCGGTGTCGGAATGACGAGAAACGACGAAAAACAGGGCTCTTCTCCCGTCGCTAACCTTTTAGAAATGCCATTCAGGAAAGAGTTTCAACCCATGGTAGTGTCGAGTCTAATTCCCCGCTGGACCGCGAAGTGAAACCCAGTCTCAGAAAGTGCTCAAGCGGTTTTTCAATTCGATTGGAAAAAGATTAGAAAATATGTCGGCAGAACATCAAGTACATTCCAAGAGACTATGAACTTCAGTTGGGAAATGAATACATATTGGAGTCTCTGTCCGTCACTCACGCTTGCTTATATAATATGCATATTCTTTCAGTTCAAGTCTCTTGGAATGCGACGGACTGTAAATTCGTGTTGGCTTGATGCAGTCCTCTTGAATGAATGAATGAACAGAAAACTTTATTTGCCGCTTTTCAGCGTTCACAAGGCACAACCAAAACTCCCGCAGCCAAACCCCCTCCCCACCCAACTCAACTCCCCCCAAGACATTCAATCATTTCATATTATGAAACAAAGAACAAACCAATGACAAAAACAGAAGAGAACACACTCCACAAAATAAAATAAAATAAAACTAGGCATCCTACACATATGCTGCATACATCCATCTATCCCCAATATTGAAGAAAAAGCAGCAGAAAAAGTTTATTTAAAGCACAAGGTCTTCAGCCTGTTTCTGTATGAGTTTTAGTTCATTGAACAATTTAGAGAGAATCTTTGAAGAGAAATCATATAAGGCCAAAAATGTATCTTGATCCTTCAAGATTTCAGAAAGTGTCTCCTCATTGAATTTCAGTAATTTTAAATCTTTCTTAAGCTGATTTCTATCCATTTGCAATGCTGGACATAAGAAAAGAAGGTGCTCTGGTGATGCACAAACTAATGTATTTATGCTGCAGGAGTTACACCACTTAGAAACCTTTGAGAATTGGATGAATTTTTTACTAAAGTGCCATGAATTTGTTAAAATAGCTACCGCATCATGTATTAAAGGGATGTTAGATGATGCAAATAGTAATGGTTTAGTATTGCCCCAAGCAAGAACAGCTAGTAATGTACTTGAGTCTACAACATCACAATTATCGTGACAAAATTGAGTGATTACAATCTTTTCTCTGCCTTTATTGATGTTACACTTTATTTTTTACTAAAGTGCCATGAATTTGTTAAAATAGCTACCGCATCATGTATTAAAGGGATGTTAGATGATGCAAATAGTAATGGTTTAGTATTGCCCCAAGCAAGAACAGCTAGTAATGTACTTGAATCTACAACATCACAATTATCATGACAAAATTGAGTGATTACAATCTTTTCTCTGCCTTTATTGATGTTACACTTAAGAAACTGGACAAAATCTTCTGCTGATATTATTGCACTCAATTCTGGGTACATTGCAGACAATTTAACATAGAATGTCTTGAATCCCTGTAATTTCAAGTTTACCATAGTGGGGAGTTTATTCTCAGATACTGTTAGTTTCCAGAATTCTTTAATTGCTTCTGTTGAAAGTTGATTATTGGCTATTGCCAACCTATGTAAGAACATCAGAACAAAATAATATAAAGAAAGAATAATTTTTGGGTTTTTCCTGCGACTCCCGTCCGTTCTTTGAAAAACTTTTTAAATGACACAAATCATAATTGCCTGAAGATAAATCCCTATGTAGTAAGTCTACTGCATTTGGATCCACCCTGTACATATACGCATATAATATACATATTATATTAGAACACCCTCATTTCAAATCCTTATAAATGAATGCTTTTCCTCGATTCTTTGAATAGTTTTGGGAAAAAATCTCCAGGTTGATGCGTTAAGTCGAACTTCATTTAGGGACCAGCTGCAAAACAAAGTCGACGTATATATGGAGGTTCCAGTTATCGATGTCCAACCGCATATTGTATAGGATAAGCGGAAAAATATAATACAGTATATACAGTATTTTGCAATTAATGTATAAATCTTCATCAGAAAACTGTGAATACACTTATATTCGTCCCACACCAACAAACATTTCAAAACTCATGACAAGTCTGCAGAAATGAAGATCAGCATCTCTAAAAAAAATATTGCTGCCGCAGTGAATCTGTGTATAATAGAGACGAATAAATGTCAACTTGATGCTCGAGTTCATGAATTTGAAACCTCATAGTCATATAATAAATCTACGTGTATCATCGCTTTTATTTTCGGAATTCGCTTCCTGAAAATTCCAAACTTGTCACCGTGACAGCAAAAAAAGTTCCACACCCGTCATTCAGAACGTAATCTTATGTCAAATCACAGCGTTTTTCCTCGACACGGGAAACAACTTCCCTGTCGGCAGCTCAGCTTCAATCAGGGCAATAAAGAGAAAAACTCGGCGCAAATTACTTCGACTTGCTGACGCCATAGGAATTTATGACACTAACCGTCGACGACGTAGTTTGTGTCGATAAGCGAATATTGAACTCCAATTGGAGCCAGTATAGTTCAGAGAGCGAGGAACATTTTTTCGAATGGTATAAATACCTCTGCTTTTCCACCATCACTTCCAGCGGGGAAATCGATTTTTCAAAACGCAGAGGAGATTGGTGTCAACTTTGAGTTCGCGCTATCCAAGCTTCAAAATTTTGAAAAATTTCAGCACAAAGAATAACAGCAGCATATTTTCAACAACAACGAAAAAAACAACAACATGAAGGTTCTTGGTTTCGTGATCCTTTTTGTCACCATTGCCTCAGCTAAACCGGCAGAAAGAAGCAGTGTTTCTGATCAGTGTCCATCTATCCATGACCCAAATAGCTTGGCAGTCCATCTGGCTGACCCTGAAGATTGCGAAAAATATTATGTTTGTGACTGGGGTCAGGCCATCAGCATGCCATGCCCAAGTGGACTTCACTTCAATCCCACTCTTCATGTGAATATACAAACAAAAAATCAGCATTTATTGTGCAGTTGTCTACAAGAATATCCCTTTTGCAGCAAAGTTGGGATCTTTTTGCAAACTTGTGTGCCCATGAGCACTCCAAACGAATAAAGGCAGATTTTTGAGCCAAGTCCCAAGTTTGAATAGAGTCCAATTTATTTTTATAATCCTTCAGAAAAAGTTGCCTGAAAAAAATGCATCACTGCATGGTGTCTTTCCATGCATTCTTAGCATATTATTAACATTTGAGATTTCTTGAGAAAGTTGGATTTTCTCCCCAGATTTTTCCCAACTTAAGCCTTATTCCCCACCTGGGAGCATTCCAGTGGCCTTTGGTCAAACTGAAATGCCCCTACCCCAAAAAAAAAATCCTGACTTTGTGGCATCCAGAAACCCTCCAGCATCCAAGGGATGTACAACCAAATGTTACCAAAATTTCAGGTGTGTGACTGGCCAGAAAATGCTGGTTGCACTGCTGGCCAAAATCCAACCACTGAAGCGCCAGCAACTGAAGAAGTGACTGAGCCTCATGAAGAACCAACAACTGTGGCTGAGGAAATCACCACTGTTGCTGGGGAAGAAGAACAGACCACTGTGGGTGAAGAAGAAGAAGTGACCACTGAGGCTGGAGAAGAGACCACTGTGGCTGAAGAAGAGACCACTGTGGCTGGAGAAGAGACCACTGTGGCTGGAGAAGAGACCACTGTGGCTGATGAGGAGCATACTACCCAGGCTGAAGAAGCAACCACCACTGAGGCTGCTGTGAGTGAGGAAGAAACTGAGAAACCAGTTGAGGAAGAGAACAAATGCCCAGCAACCGGCACCGCCATCTTGCCAAATCCTGAGGACTGTGCCAGTTTCTTTGTCTGCGACAATGGTGAGCCCTTCCTGGTGACCTGCCCAGCAGGCAAGGCCTTTAGCACTCGCTATTCATCTTGTGTGGAGGCTGCCCAGGATGGCTGCACTCCAGCTACTGAATCCCCTGAGGTAAGATAGTTAATTTCCTTCATTTTATTCGTTATCAATGAACTACTTGCTCAGAATGCAAAGGAGGATATTCTTGTCAAAGGTTTTAACGCTGTCTGTAAATTCAGAAATTGCTATGCTCACCAAATGTCAGAGCACTTAACAAGAACATTTTTCAACCAGCTGTAACTACAGTATATCTATAGATGGAAGAAATTGACACATGTGAACCAAAACATATTTTGCAGAACTGTAATTTCACAGGAGCTTTTTACACTGTTAACATTTTATGAGTAAAATCTCAGTGTGTTCATGCATCCATTTTAAAGCAATAAAAGTGTTTTAATGTCAGATGGACACGGAGTCCAGAAGTGTGAAAATCAGAATTGAATGTCTGTCACATTAGAACAACTTGAAAGCTCCTTTGATGATCACTCTTCAAAAATCACATTGATCGACTGATGACCTGAGAGAATTATTGTCTGAGTGATGTAGAAAATTTTTATGACATGTTGTCATCTACCCATTTGATAGCTGACTGGTCTGTCATTGCTTTCTATGGTTGAAATCTTTCAAATTCTTGAAGAATAGTTTTGGACCTAATCATGAATAGTGAAGAGCGCTTTCAAGATAGAAAGGAAATCTGGCATTATAGATCACAACTGAGGCTGAAACTGAGGAACCAACTACAACCACTGCTCCAGAGACTGAGGCTCCCACCACAGTTACTACCCAAAAGCCAACAACTCAAAAGCCAACCACCCAAAAGCCCACTACTCAGAAGCCAACTACCCAGAAACCCACTACTCAGAAGCCAACCACCCAAAAGCCAACAACGCAAACGCCCACTACTCAGAAGCCAACCACCCAAAAGCCAACCACAGTTGGTAAGCAGGGCTGTGAGAAGGTGACCTGTCCAGGCCAGAATGACCAGTTTGCTCTGCATTTGCCCAACCCTGATGATTGTGGCTCGTTTTGCAAATGTGATTGGGGGACTGCACATCATTTTGATTGCCCAGGTGGTCTGCATTTCAATGCAGCCCTTCAGGTCTGCGATTGGCCTGCCAGTGCTGGGTGTCAAGTTGCTTCCAGAGGTATATTTAAATGCAATCAAATTCCCTGATTTTGCATGCATATCTCATGATACATCTATTTATTGACAGATGCATGATGGGTTTATTGGTTTGCACAATCACAGACGGGTATATTCAACAAGGAAGAACATCACTTTTCAAAATTTTCTTGTTTCATGTTTTAGGACTTTTGCTGCTGGAAATGAAGTTGGAATAATTTTATGCCCTTATTTTTTATTGGTTTCCTGGTTCTCCGACGCTTGAAATTCTTCTATTCAGCACCATGAAAGTGCCAGATCCGTACATACAGAAAGCTAGAATGACTTGAATTATAAATCCCGACTCTGTTCTTTTGCAAATTTTTTGAGTTCTTTGAGAATCTGTGCCCTTCTCCTGAAGAAACAGAATGCTAGAAAGAATTGTCCTCTATTTTGAAGACCCAACAGTTATGAATGGAAAATTCTGCAGTATTTGTAAGGAATTATTTCTCGCAAGCCACATGTACTTTCGGTTCATTGTATTTTTCGACACAAACAGCCCTTTATAGGGAAAGTCAGGTTCAATGAACAAGAAATACTATGCAGTATAATAAAGAGAGGTGTGCCCAATTTACGGCCCGCGGAGCCATCATGGAAAATCGCCACCCAAAAATTAAAACCACCAAAAGTGAAAATTTCAAGTTTTTTGAGACATCCTCAGTCAGCAACTTTGATGAGGAGTATTAAAAAGGCTTCATACATCTTCTAATGTTATAAGATATATTCAAAAATGGTCTTCTTCATTTCAACGGTTACATGAATAATGACAGTTCTTGAATTATCTTTTGAAGAAACACCATACAAAATATACGTTACCCATTCAAAACACAATTTCTGTTTAGAATGCATTAAACCCATGAATCTTGATACAACTAAATTTTCTTCATTACAAATTTTTCATCAGGTCCCTGGGAGTTGGTTGTAACTAGATTTTAATGTAAAATCCTTCTTGTAAGAAATTGGTGAATTCGATTTGCAGATCCACCAATAAATATATTATCCTCTTCAAATAAAAGTTGATCCGTTCAAATGTGACAAAAATATTGTATTTCAATCAAGACCAAAAAACTTGGTAATTGATTGTTCTACGACTTATTTTTGGCTAATTTGTGTCCTTATTAGATTCTGAAACCCACGAAAATGAGCCATTTTTGGCCATTGGATAATTTTTCCTTCGGGACCAATTGCAAATTTTCGTCATGGAGGATATTTTTGGAGGCTATCTGTTTCTCGTCATCAAAACACACACGGCGATCAAATTTTCCCAGTGGTTTTTCCATGGACGAAGTAAAGATAAATTGGAAATCAAATACAATAATAACGAGGGGAACAGCGGTTTTCGAATTTATTACTTCCCTAAACATTCGGAAGAAAACGTCGCCTCCGTTCATTAAATAAATTAACACCCCCAAAAACCGAGAAAGTTTTTTTTTTGTTGCATGGAAACAAATAGGACTTTTTCTGTGATGTGCATGTGACTTTTTTCACTTTGATTGAAAATCGTTCTATCCGTGCTCAAATTTTCGTGGGAAGCTTCAATTTCCAAACAGTATATAAGATTCTAATGGTCACTCCTTTTGGGAACACTATCAATCGAGGATGCCACGCCTGTCTTCGCATTACTCTGGAGAGAATTGAAGAGCACATCGGAAAATTCAATGTGACAAAAGCGTCGAATTTGTAAATATGTCATTGATCACATATATACCTTTTTTCATTTTTTTCCTCGCAGTTCCCTGGAATCCATCAAGATCTTCATCAACGTCAGCTTCTAAAAGCTGGAAAAAATTTACAAAATGATGGCCAATCACAATCTGGTGTACGTCTTCCTGGCCATGGCCAATGGTCTTCTCATGATTGTGAGTGATTTCTATTTCCCTTTCTTTGCAGTTATTTTAGCTTCCACATCGAACCTATAATTTTTTAACAATGAGCTATTCACAGTATATCGGACGTTTGTTGGTTATAGGATATACTCGAGCAGAATTTGATGAAAGAAGTGGGGGATTTATTACTCGGTCCGGTTTGAAATTAGAAGTGAAGTATTCAAAATGCGAATTTTTTTTTTCAGTTTTCAATTAGGAAATTCGTCATATACGTGAAACCCATACAAATAAATGTTTTTTAAGGATAAAAACTGAAAAAAGGAAAAAAACATGCATGAAAAGGATTAAAACTGATTTAGTCGTCTGAAATTAACTCATATTTTTCAGCTCGTGAGTAAATTTGATCGATTTAAACTCTGAATTCAATCCTGTCCGAAATTATAACAAGCTATCAGAAGTGAAGTGGACTGAATAAAAAGGAAGCGAGAAGAAGAAAATGTTTTGAATGAGACGAAATATTTATTGTAATAAAGAAACATATTTATTCCTATACACTTTTGGATGGCCAATTACAGATTTATGAACGAGCCGAACGTGAAGTATACCTTTGGGAAAAAGTAAAAAGTTCGCAAAAAATAATATAAAAAAGGAGGAAAACTGGTTTCCTTCACTTGATGCTTGGAATAGAACAATCGATTATAATATTCCAAGTACTGTTCTGTACTTGTTTCGCTTATTCCAGGGGTTTTTTACTCGTTTTTATTGATGAATCTCTGCATAAAACAGTGGACGAACTCTTTTTATTGTACTGTATGAGATAATCGACAGACATTTTCACGACGGAAGCAATTCGTTTCCCTTTGTTTTTCGAGCAATTTCTTAAATTATTTCAATTTAAACTTTCAACTTTTCAAATGTTGTGTATCAAATTTATTCTCATTGAACCTCAGGATACACGGGGAAATAATGTATAGTATATTCATCTAAGACTATATTCGCGGACAAACGGCCGGTTCTGACGTTTTGTTCAGGGATTAAGCAATTATTATTTTTTTTTACCCAGAGGAACCCTGGTTTTGTTGAAGCTGGAGAACTGGCTGGGATGAACAACGCAGGTCAAATTTCAGATGATAATGTGGGACTCCTCAGCAAACTCCTTCATGATGTACCCATTGGTGGATTTTCGAAAATCCTCGTTCCGCCAAAAAATTCAGACATCCAACGCCACCAGACCAAAATTCTCAAAGGTAATTACCAAACTGAATAACTTATAGGTCACAGTTATTTTTTTACATAATTCGAATTTGCAGCAAGGCAATTCAAAAATATTGAGAAGAATAAGGAGAGAATTCAACGCTCATTGTGCGGAAATTTTTCTTTTGACACCAGCGCAGAGTCAAATTCCCTGAGAAGGGACAAATGGATTGAGTATTCCAAAAATTGGCGCGTCTCGGTACGCGCCCAGGGCTGTAAATTAATCCCCTTCTAAACAGTACTTGCAAGGTGTACGGCTTGCTCCAATTTATTTCTCTTCTCAAATAAAACCGTACACTCATCAATTGAATGAATTTGCAATCCCTTCCTCCTGCATATACTTTAATATTTTCTGCAATTGGTAATACTGTACTGAAACTGTGGCCCAACAGGCCCGGAATTCATTCAAGATATACAATCTAAAAGGAATTTTTATGTAGAAGATTCTACATGAAAAAAATACAGTATAATATACTTCTTCCCAATTTATGCCTTGGTTCAAAAGTGCTCATTGGGCACAAAAAATACCTCACCTTATTTGCTGCAGAAGGCTTAAATCCAATACAGTTAAACCTCTCCAGGTCGAATTTTAAGTTACCAGCAAACAATTCAACTTAGAGAGGTTTTGATTGTGGGATGAGGTTTTGAGTTAAAGAAACAAGCATTTTTATTGCAAGGAACTGTGGTGAATTGGAAATGAGGGTATTTTGGCCCTTAACTTGCTTCTCAACAAGTTTCCAGCATGCTGAGCTTGGAGGCAAGGCTTAATTTGCTCAGGAATTAGCCTTTCACTTCCTTTCAAGATGTATGAAATCACTTGTTTTCTGTATGTTCTTTTTCATGTTTCAAGAAAATATAAACCCAGAAGCATCAATAAATCTCATTTATGGAGGTTTCAGAGAAAAAGACTTTGAGTTAGGGAGGTTTTCAATGGATTGATCCTAAGGGGATGCAGAATGGCACTTGAAAAAAATTTACTCAGGAGAGGTATTTGACTTAGGGAGTTTCAACTGTAACAATTATAGATTTGTTGTTACAAGATTCTACTGTGTATGCTGCATTCCAGTTGTGGTCAATATCTACACTCATACTCCCAAATGGAAAGCAGATTGATGTGTCTTATACACCGAGTTTCATAAGGAATAAGCTCACATCACTTCACTTCCATTTCAGGAGCATTGGAACTGGAGCTCTTCCTTGCTTCAAGAAGCCAGACTGCCAGCAAAGCCAAGGCTAAAAGGAAGAAGCCCAAGGTCAAAATGATGCGCACTCCTATGGTTGCGGGTACAGTGAAGAAAGTTCAGAAAAAGGCACGGGCAAAGAGTCGCTCTGGCAAAGCCCTCAATAAAGTGGGTACTTGGGCACGTCAAACCCAGCGGGTTACAGTAAGCATCAGGCCCGAAACCTTGACAAGGTTAGGCAGCGGTGAAAGGATTCGGAGTGTAATAT
Organism: Notodromas monacha; assembly: GCA_905338405.1. Classification (NCBI taxonomy): domain Eukaryota; kingdom Metazoa; phylum Arthropoda; class Ostracoda; order Podocopida; family Cyprididae; genus Notodromas; species Notodromas monacha. Next base: position 1,514 of record CAJPEX010005600.1, on the reverse strand, counting down.
GTCCTAGTCAAGTAGCATCCCCAGGAGACAGTGAGGGAGACAGTGAGGACAGCTCAGGAGACAGCTCAGGAGCTTCATCAGGCATTTCATCAAATTCAGGCGCATCATCATCATCATTATTATCATCATCATCATCATTATTATTATCATCATCATCATCATCATCAGAAGATGTTCCACCATCAGTAGCATCATCATCATCATCATCATCATCATCATCATCATCATCATCATCATCATCATCATCATCATCATCATTATAATCATCATCATCATCATCATAGCATCATCATCACCATCATCATCATCATCATCATCATCATCATCATCATCATCATCATCATCATCATCATCATCGTCATCATCATCATCATCATCATCATCATCATCATCATTATGATCATCATCATCATCATCATCAGAAGAAGATGTTCCACCATGAGTAGCATCATCAGGAGATGATCCACCACCAGTAGCATCATCAGGAGATAATCCACCACCAGTAGCATAATCAGAAGATGATCCACCATCAGTAGCATCATCATCATCAATGTCATCATCTGAGGAGTAATACAATCAGAGGAGTAGTACCACAAGTAGAAGTACCATAAGCACCAGCAGCAGGAGGGCTACAACCACAATTACCAGCACCAGTTGGAGAACAACTTGCAGCAGTACAATGAGAAGAAGCGTAGTACAATAGCATCATGATTGTTGTAAATTGAGTCCCTGAAATACATCATCAGAATGAGTAAACCCAACCACAAACTTGCAAGTAATTTGTTCACCAAGTTATTGTGGAGGAACCACTGGTTTTCATTTGAAGGAAACCCAGCACCTTTTTCATCAAACAGCAATACTGCATATATAAAAGGCAAAAACCAACAAGCTGTACAACCCCCTGATTTTGAAAATATGCTGATCAACACTGTGACACCAAAGCCGAAAACCATGAAACTGAAAATAAAAACCTCTATCAATCATGATTTCATGATCGAACCCGACAGCAAAGTCGTGATTATTCTGGATAGGAAATACAGCATTTCCAGTGCAATTGAAAACAGCAGCAATAGTAAGCAGAAATCCAAAAGTGCTGTTTTGTACCCTCACATATGCTCCTTTTGCCATTACAGTATAGGATGTTATTTATGGTAATGCAGAGCTAGTTATCCTCAAAATGTGTATTACATTTTTTACAAAGGTTAAACTTACTCACCAAAAACCAACGCAAATTTCTCCCACTCATTTTCAGCAAGTGAGGTTTGTTTTCATGAAGAAATTTGAAATTTTGAGAACACCTGGATTCATATTTTGGGGATAGATACCACACTGTACATGAGAACCATGAATACTGTTGTCCGTAGACCAAGGTAAGTAAAAATATCCGGTTAAAAAATATATTCAATATATTCGCAAGTCACAAATATTTCAGTTGTACAAACACACAAAAATATACAAGATACGTAGATGTAAAGAGAGTCTTGCTAAACCGATTTGCAAGTCTCTCTGAGAAA
>CAJPEX010005599.1:0-15656 GCA_905338405.1 Notodromas monacha | reverse complement strand
TGGAAATTTTCAAGCTTTCAACATTCTGGAATTCATAAATTTAGGGGATAGACATGGCTTGCATGCTAAAGGTCTTTTATTTTCATTTTTGAAGTAAAATGGTTTCTTTGCCTTAAAAATTTTCAAACATACTATTGGTTTGAACCCAAAATCTGCTGAATTTCAAAAATTTTGTAAAGAAAATGTGTGTTCAACATTTTTCTCATGTGTGCCATTTTTGCGCAATTTATTTTTAGCTTGATGATCTTCTCTGATGGGTTTTGGAATGCATTACTTGTTATATGCATATCATTACATTGTCCAATTATTAAACATTCAAGATATTTTAACCCTTGTGCAGGAAAGTTGGAATCTTTTCGAAAATGTTGTGCCCATGGGCACTGACAATTAAAAAACTGAATTTTTGCACCAAGGCCTAAGTCAGGAAAAAGTCTAATATCTTTTCATAATACTGCAGAAAAATGTGCCTCAAAAAGAAAAGCGCATTCCTCCCTGCTGGGTGGCCTTTTCTCAGGAATTCCTTGCATATGATTAGCATTAGAGATTTTGGAATGCAAAAGGATTCACCCTTCCTGGATCCCTTCCAACTTACAAACCTGGTATGCATTTCAATAACCTTTTGTCAAACTGAAATGCCCTACTCCCCCCAAAAATCACAACTTTCTTGCAGGATGGCCAGGAACCCTCTGCAGTCCAAGGGTTAATTCCCTTTGGAATCCCTTGATTTCATCATCTGCAACATCAATGTAGTGTTTATTCATGTACAAGTACTGTACAGTATATGCTATGATCTGCATTCATTTTTGCTTGCCAAAATGAGGAAGCAGAAGAGGGGTAAATACTGAACAGCATTCAATCATTTGGTCATTACTTCCTCTTTCTTATTTTTATTTTCCAACAAATGATGTGCTCTGCTTGGAAACTTTGGAGGGAATTTAAAAAGTCACCTGGTACACAAAAAGTGATACAGTATAACAAAAAAATTTCTGTATATATGGAATTCTTTTACAACACATAAAAATTCAAGGGCACTCAATGGATTTATCCCTCAATCCCCTGAATTCCGCCACACCGTCCACAAACACTCTTTCAACATTTGCCTCATTAAGCAGGAACAACACAGCCATTTCTTCCAGCTTCAGATGAAATTCTGCCCTTAGTGAAGACGACCCGTTTGGCCCAGAGTTCACACGCCCCTGTGACACCGGCTTCAGCAGCTTCTTCTCCAGCCTTTGGTTGAGGGCAGACTCATAGTAGAAATCATGTGAATTTGTGGGATTCTTGTCCGACGGGATAAATTCATAGGCGGACACGTGGTCGCAATAATGAAGAGCAGTTATGATGGCTGATAATGGAAAAATACAACAATAAAGCATATCATAAATGAAATAAATTAATGAAAAACATTGAAATATTCTCCTATGAAAAAACACAGAAATATCTTGCAATAATCAATGTCCACAGCTGTTTGCAAGTGTGAAATTGAGCAGCAGCAATCAGAAAACATATTTTTGAATGGCACTTGGAAAATTGATGGTCTGCTGTGGAAACTAAATTCTACAAAACAAAGCTCATGCAAATTGAATTCAATTGCAGACTTTTTGGAGATTAGGAGAACAAAATATTGGAGTTATGGCTGCAATAGGTAAGATAAAACATAAGATTGGATAAAAAGACAAGAAAGACCTTCAAAAGACTACTATACTGCATATATACAGCATCCTCAAAAATGTATACATTCTTGTATTTTCATAGCTATAATGACTTGTTTGTAGTTATTTATTTCATATTCCTCCTAAGAAGAGAAAATGTATTTTACCATTGTTATCTTAACTCAGAGGTGAAATATTTCTTTGGTCAAGTCAGATAAATTAAAACACTGGTAAATACAAAATGAATATATGATATATTTCTTTGGTATTATTAATCACACTTGTATTTCCAAGATACACACTCAGGAGTCAAAACAATATATAAGAATTAAAGAAGGCTTGCTAAAACAATGCAAGTCTTCTTGAGAACAATTGCGAGAGTCTCAGTTCCAATTCTCAGGTAAGATTCTTCTAACAATTCCAGGGAAAACGCAAATATATATATAGCTTCTGGAATATTGGGATCATGGCATGTTTTTAGGATTTGGGGATGCGTATCCAGGTCTTGGAACCAGGATGTATATCTCAGGATCTAGCACAGAAATATAATCAGGAATAGAAGAAGCTGAATTTGAGAGAACAGCAATTACCATTCATAACTGTCAGCAGGAAAAGGAGCATTAAATGTGAGCCTGCAATCAAAATGGGTCATGCACACCTGAGGCAAGCAAGTGCAAAAGTCGTCAAACCAAAACAAGGAGAAAATACATGCATGGGAGAGTTTTCTTCCCATGCTCATCTGATTTTAGAAAAGAAACAAATAAGAAAAGAAACTCAAAACAAAGTGTTGAGTATTTTGTAGGATAACAACATGAACTGATGGAACAAGGAATTTTAGTTGAAATAGACAAGCATTTGATCAGAATCAATATTGATGTACAGCAAACAAATTAATCAATAATCTCACATATGATGAACTGGAATAGTTTTGTGGGAGGCTTATGTGGTGTCAATAATTTGTAAATACTCTTACATGACTCAGAATGAATAAAAACCATTAAACCAATGGGACTGCTCGTAAGGTGTGTTTTTTTTAGCACCCAGGCAGTTTTTTTAGCAATCAAGTTGAATGTAGAGTGTTAAATCCCCAAAATATCTGAAAGAAAGAGAAGATGAATGACATTTAAGTAATTAGAAGAGTGATCTCTGAAATCGTTGGACTCATGAATAGTCATACTGTACTTCTGAAAAAAACTTCAGAATATATTTTCTGAAGGATTCTGAAAAATAATTTAATTTAATATACTATATATATTAGATGTCATAATTAGACTCCCATATTCTTTTCACCACAGATGAATGATCCAAATAAAGAAAACTGCCCTCAGGACTGAAGGGACACGTTTTTTCCTATATATAGGCACAACGTTTATGGTGCTATGAAAGAAAGGAATGAATGGAAGGTTACACAATCTCAGGAACCATAGCTTCATCTTTCTGTGAAAGACCATCATCTTGCCTGAGAATGAGATGGATTCTTGGGTAGAAAGCAAATACCAAAGGGAGGTTTGGAATTGCTCGCGTTTTATAGTGAGGCATTTCATGGGAAACTCAAGTCATCTTTTATGACTCGCCTGTACATTTTTTTGAAGTTAAGCTCTCATATGTGTCCAACAGAATCACCAGATATAATCTTTATGCTTAGTTTTATGTTGCTGGTAAGTTTTAGAAGTGGGTTACAACTTACAAGTAACACTAGGGCTCCTATGAGGATTGTTCATTCCTCAAAAAAGAGGAAGAATGAGGAAAGTAATGTATTTTGGGAAAATACAGTGATAGCTCTGGTCAAATATTCGAGTCATAAGCAAACTGTTTGTGTGCAGAAGTATTTCAATTTGAATTAATTTGTTACTGTTCATCACTCACAGTTTTGAATGAAACCTATACCAAAAAAAGCAAACCACATTTGTATAAATGTTGGAATCAATGACTTGGATGAATTCCTTCCCCATGATTAAACATTCTTTAAAGTATTGCATGATAATTTGGTTGGACAACAGGGGCATTCAAATACTTCTGAATACTGCTGTAAAAATTAAATCATTTGAATCACCTGCTTTATGATTAAAGATATGTGGCATAAAAAACATTCAACATTGTGGAACAAGAAAATGTTAATTGGAATTCTGTAGGAATTTATCAAGAATTTTTCAAAGCGATACATGTCAATGAGACACCCACATGTGGACACCTTGACATGCAAAAAATTGGACCAATTGAAACTTGCTTTCCTGAAGGAATGCATAAAAAGGCAAAAAATGCATACACTGACTCAACATGTGGACATTGTGTGCTAAAATTGAAAACTATAGTTTCAGGCCAAACTACAATAAACAGAAATTTCCAATTACAAGATCTATGTATAGGAAAATTTCTTTTTAATTTCTCAGATTACCATCCATTTAGCTAATTTAAAAATTTTAATATCCATAGAGGGACTTCCTTCTCTATTTTTGACTCCAATTTTATTTCTACACAGAATGCCAACATTTCAATGTACTGTGCAGGGGTACAGTAATCAATGGCTCCAAATGTCATTATTGAGTTTAAAGGTATTGATTGAATCAGTTTCAATTGGCAGACAATTTTTTTATATTCTTGCATGGGAATCTGATGAATATTTCTTCCATAAAACACCAATTGAAAATTATAAAATCTAAGTCTAAGCAAAGACAAGACTCAATTTAGGGACAGTTTCACTTTGGGAGACTCTTGATGTACAAATTATGTCTGCATCTTGGGGTCTCATTGTATTAAAAAAAATCCAAATGGACATCACAATAAGTGGTTACAGTTACATAACATTTTCCACAATTTTTTTATACAGACTGTCCTGGAAGGTCTTCAAAACAACCCTGAACTAAAACATTCTTAAATTATCATAAAATTTGAAAAAAATGAAAATCTTTATTCTAGACTATAGAGCTCTGAAAATGAAAATTCAGCTGTTCACAAAAAAATATCTCTGAGGTTTGAATCACTGTAAAGTGATGCGTCAAGCAGTTCTCAAACATTTTTTTCTTGTATAACACTGAAAATCAACTATGCAGAGGAACTTGAATGATGCCATCAGGCAATATAATAATTTGTAATAAAACAACTTTGTGCAAACTTTTACGTAAGAACTTGTGCAACAAAACAAAGTGAGACTGACCTAAAAATGAGTGAGATGGTGGTTCCTTTGAAGTGCCATACGGATAAAACCTCTGCACTGTCTCCCACATGGCCCAGGGGAAGTCAAACTCAAACATGAAGTAGTCTTCAGATGGAAGCATTTTTCTTCTAGTCAAATAATTACCTATTCCATCTCTGTGATCACTATTTTTCTCACGATTATTCTCCCCTGGGGTGAAAACACTGAGATCCAATTTCCTCACTGAGTCTTCTGCTGTGAATTCCCAACACTGATGAAATACGGAAAATAAAAATATTGTAATAATTTCTGGTCAATAATTTACCATGAAAAGTTGAATAAGATGAAATAATCGGCTGACGAAGGCTTTATTGCGAGGTCAAAACACCCTAATTTTATTTTTCAGATAATTCTCGGCCAATTTCCTGATATATAAAGTCCCATCAAACTTGAGTTTCCTAAAGATTCGGAACCTTTTGGGTCCAACTTTACTCAGTCCGAGTTGAAGGCCCTTGCATTATTTAAATTGGGGTTGAATTTTAAAACGACCTGCTCCAGAAAAATGCAAATTATTTTCTTTATGCTCTCCACAAGGAATCGATCATCTTTATGGATGTAGAACATGATCAATGCACAGTTATTCTGTATATGGCCAAAATTTAATTTCTTTGATTATATCCTATGCCCAGCTATAGTAAAGCAAAATTCCCTAAACGAATAAAATATTCAAACCAATTTTTTTGTCCCTTCAAATTCTATATGCGCTAACAAATGCCATAAAAATGAGTGACTATAGTCACAATATACTAAAAAAGGAATTCCGTTATTCAAAATAAACTCCTTTCCATTAAAAAACATTTCATCATGCTGAATTCCCGAAACTTTGGAAATTTGATCCAAGCTAAAATGTCCTAATTTTCTTGAATCCATTTTCAATCAATCTAAAATAAATAAAAAAAGTGATGGAAAGGACTATGTCATAAAAAATCTGTTCTAACTGGAAAAAATCATTATATTGAAAAGCTTACTGTAGAATTAACCTCCCCCCCTGCAAAACCATTTTATGAATTTTTGTGTGCATCAAAGCATAGATTATTGAGGCCTTGCAAATTCGAAAAAAATTATCCCATAAAATTTCAAAGTTTGTCCTATACAAATTTTTCTTCAAATTTTCAATTTTTAATCACAGGAAAAGCTTTGAAACTTCCAGTAAAAAAATTGGCATGAATTTCAAAGAGTTTAAAATTTCTCTGAATCTTGACGAGAGAAAACCTATGTTTTTATCAGAAAATTTCAACTGCTGTTGTTCTCCAAAAATTTCAGGTAAAGATAATAGAATCTCATCCATACTTTTGATACATATATTATGCTGAAAATTTCCTGCAGACCAGCAAAAAACCTCTGCAGACTGGCACTGCTGGTCTGTGGACCATAGGTTGGGGTACTTGGGGAACACTGCCCTAAACAATTCCATCAGAGAAAAAAAATTATTCCAGGGACTATCTGGTGAAGAAGAAAAATCTTTTATCCTGAATATTGAATAAAAGAATTCATACATAGGAATAGTGTCTGTATCCGCAGCAGCAGTGATCCCAGGTCAGCAAAGTCGTCTGATGTTTGTCCAGGGCCAAGAATGTTTCTGCTGCATCCTCCACCAACAACTCGGTGTACAAATTGCTGAAAAATCTCAGCGTGGCCGGCCTTGACCCAACAAAGTCTTCAAATCCTCTTGTCGGGGCATCATTCAATCTCACCACAGCCTGATGCTTATCTGCATGGAACCAGTTATAATTATGACAAAACACCACAGGGTATACCGTAAAAGCAACAAGAGAGAAAACTTGAATCTTCATCCCCTGAAAAGCAGCAAAAAAAAAGTTTCAGTGCCTCCAGTCTCCCGAAAGTTTTTTAAATATGGAAAATTACAATAGAATATCACCAATAAATCGGAACCTTTCTAAAATAATAGACATATTTATAAATTTAAATCAAATATTCAATGAATCAAGATGGAAAAGATCTCAATTATTTATTTAGCAGCCACAATCAGTCATACCCTAATTAGATGCCCATCAGTGATATACAACTGCTTTTTTTTCACAGCTGTTTTTATAGGGATAAATGGGGTGCAGGACCAATAATCTAACAAGCAGATTTCTTGTTGTCTTCAAGAGGGTGCACACATTCCCAAAATGCAGGAGATGGGGGTGAGAAGTGGAAAGAAGTTAATAATAATATAGCAAAAGGATGTTGCTCCACTCCCAAGTTCCAACTCCTATGATGAAAACTTGCTGAGGAGCCAACTGCATGATGGCTACTGTGACCCCCTGCATGAAAATTTCTTTGAAATCCCACCTCCTAAAAAATTTGGAAATGTTTGCAATCTCTTGAAGGCAGCATGAAGTTTTCCAATTAAATTATTGGTTCTGCACTCCATTTATCTCTGAAAACGGCTGTGGCTTAGTGGATGAAGATGCCTGAAAAAATGTTTTGGAAAGTTTTAATTCAAGACTTTATTGTGATCATGTTGTGGCCTCTTGGACAATAAAACAGCAAACCCTTTGAAAGGTGTTTGAAAAAGCTCTCAGTTGGTACTTTTTCATTGCCACAGCTTGATTTGCTGCCAATAAGGTATTTCAAGCAAAAATTGGTTAATTTTTTGCCCCACCCCTGTATATATCATCACTGCAAAAACCACATAATTTCATAAAATGAAAACTTGAAGCTTGTTTCTTCAATCAATCAGCACAGCAAGAATTTGGGGAGCAAAACAGCACTTATTGGGAGTTGAAAAGCAATATTGCTGAGGAGCCAACTGCATGATGGCTACTGTGACCCCCTGCATGAAAATTTCTTTGAAATCCCACCTCCTAAAAAATTTGGAAATGTTTGCAATCTCTTGAAGGCAGCATGAAGTTTTCCAATTAATATTATTGGTTCTGCACTCCATTTATCTCTGAAAATGGCTGTGGCTTAGTGGATGAAGATGCCTGAAAAAATGTTTTGGAAAGTTTTAATTCAAGACTTTATTGTGATCATGTTGTGGCCCCTTGGACAATAAAACAGCAAACCTTTTGAAAGGTGTTTGAAAAAGCTCTCAGTTGGTACTTTTTCATTGCCACAGCTTGATTTGCTGTCAATAAGGTATTTCAAGCAAAAATTGGTTAATTTTTTGCCCCACCCCTCTATATATCATCACTGCAAAAACCACATAATTTCATAAAATGAAAACTTGAAGCTTGTTTCTTCAATCAATCAGCACAGCAAGAATTTGGGGAGCAAAACAGCACTTATTGGGAGTTGAAAAGCAATAATTTGATAAATTATTGACTTGTCCAGAGAAGCTCCAAGTTTGACACATTCTTGTAAGTGTACAGTATTTTTAGTAATCCAACTCACTTCAGGGTGCATGCTGCATTCTTTGTCATAGATCATGCATTTTTAAGATAAATTTCAAGTCAATAAAAGATAATGAGAAGTGGTAAAAAAGCAGTTACACCGTTATGTCCCATTCTTACATAATACGCATACTATATACAGTACATTTAGCCCAGGTGAAGTTGGAAACATATGCTTTAAAAAATTTGACACCATATTAACCTCAAAAGCAGTCATCTTAGCACTCAAACTTTTTGTTTCAAAAGATTAAACATTTCTGGAAACGGTTTTTGCTCGAATATTCATTCCTTGCTAAAAAAAAAAAAAAAACTTGCCTATTTCTTCACCATGGCGTCCACGTTTCATCGCCCCAGAATTCGAAACAATTGCGCAACTTTTAAATTTTTTCCCATGCAGGAATTGTCTTGCTGGTAAGTATTTCCGAGCAAATGGAGCCAAGTCAAAAGCTTTGGAAGAACTTGACAAAAACCTGGAATAATGCGCAAAAGAATGGCATATGAGTAACAGGAAGAAAGAATGTCCAGAATATTCCGAGCCCATTTTTCATTATTATTTTGAATGAAAGCAATTCTCAAAAGCATTCTGTATACGCAGCAACAACAATACAATTTTTGAGCTTTTAGCATGCAATTTGAGCCTCACCTCAGAAATAAATCCCCCTCATTAAAAATTTGGAAAGGAAAGAAAAGAATTTTGTTGCTCACACCGGAATTCTCTTGCGTAAGTGACAAATCAACCTCTTTTTTGGAATCTTGAACATCTGGCGGATTTCAGTTGTGTTCCAAAATGAGCTCATGAATTGTTTTGGGTCTCCACTCACTGCAGAAAAAAAAATCCAATGGAGAATAATGACACAATGTGCAGAAATAAAACAGGTTTTACAAGATGGTCCTGATACAGTTTATATAAACCATTTCAGTTCCCCTGTCTAAGCATAAGGTATGGTCTTCCACATGGAAGAAAAAAAGGCAAAATGGATCACTGAATACCTTTTAGTGATGGATGACCTTTTAAAATGTACCGTATATCCAACCTTTTAATTTGTATTCAATGCCAACATATTGATGCAGTGTTATATTTTTGCTCTAAATCAGGGGTATTGTAAATAAATCTCAAGTAACATGGAGAATAAATTAAAAGACACACCTCAATTGTTAAAGTGGGAATTCAGGGGAAAAGCCTCCCTTGTGTAAGATGTTATTGTTGCTTTGGAAATTCACTGGAAAAACCTAAAGAGTGATCATTTTTTTGAAACAATGCAGATCATCAATGATCAATTTCAGAATTGTTCATGTTTTGAAATACTACAGATCAATGATCAATTTCAGAATTGATCACTTGTTAAAATAATGCAGAATGGATCCAAGGTTAAAACATTCTTTTCATTGATTAAAATTTTGATGCCCAAATCAGATGGATCTTTTAATTTTTTTCTACTCAACTAAATAGACTGCCATCTCTGTGCCATGGCTTAATTTTGGGTAGGTGTTTCATGCTGGGATGTACTGTTCATTTGTTCATAGACTGCTGATGCAGCTCAAACATTTTTTAATGCTTTTTGATCCTGTAATTAATTTTTTAATGCTCAAGTGAGCATCAGTGTTATGTTCTTGAATATGGGTAATTATTTTTCCACAGCCACATGCACAAAGACATGGAAAGAGCCGCACACAGAGATGTGACCAAATACTTGGAAAATAATTGGTTTTTTGTACATAGTGTGCTGAAAATTGAAATAGGCAATAGAGCTAAAATACAGTATTAGAGTGGCGCCAGGAAAATGGCAGAACTTCAAGAAAGTCAGGGATCTGATGGGACCAAGTGCAACCTTGGGTTCCCACAAGATTCAGAATTCTTGGAGAAATCCTTTTAGAAGGATAATACACTCAGGGACAAAACTGTCATAGAAAGGAAATTGTGTAAATATCAAATCATTTTCTGTATTGATCATCAGTTGCTTCTGTGCTGTCTTGCACAAAAGACTGCTTGCAAAACTGCTGTTGCAAAAGATTTGCCAAAATCCAAAAATACAGTCAACCCCTGTCTAACAGACTTGATTCATGCAAGGGATGAGTCTGTTAGACGAAAAGTCCTTTACACAAATTCAATTACAGTGGCCCCCCGCCTAACAGACCTCCTGTGTAAGGGATTTTCGCCAAACAGACCAGCTCTGCAAGCAGTTTTTGGTGGATTTTGTCTGTTGGGCGGGAGGAAAAACTGCTTGCAGAGCTGGTCTGTTTAGCACAAATCCCTTACACGGAAGGTCTGTTAGGTGGGGGGCCACTGTATATCAACGTTACACTAGAGTGTCAAGCACCCCGGCTGCAGTCTGGCTGATTGTTGTTTGAAACTTCATTTCAAACTCTCTCAAAAAGAATACAAGTCAAGAAATGTATAAACCAATTCCATTTCCAAAACAGTGATTGAAATTATTTCACATTGATCTATGCTGTAATTCTGTCCTACTTGTGATGATGTCATCCATTTCTGGAGTCTCCCCTGTGGCCCTCATTTTCCTCATCTTCTCATCCAGGTCTGGAGAGTGATGGAGTCTGTTCAAGGAATCCATCACATCTCTTTGAAGCCAACTGCGACCAACTAACACTCTAAACAATGCCACCAGGACCACTTGAAATGCAGCCACAAGCACCAGTTTCTTCACACTAACTGTTCTTCTCAAGAAACGCTTCAATTCTCGCAAAAGGCTCTTCTCTTCCACACGTTTCAGACGCTTAGAAATTCTAACCGTGTTTGTCTTTCTTCCCATTTTGTTATTTCCGCTCCAGGACCAAACTCGGCGAGGGAATGGAAAAGGAATCGTTTTGAAAACGTGGGATTATCGGGAAGATGCATCCCGGAGAATTGGATGTGGGAAAAGTGGAGACTTTGAACAAATATGCTCAAAAAACAAAGTTCCCTTTTCCTTTTTTCCCTGGCAGATTTATGTGTCTGGAAGATTTATTAGCTTCAGAAGTTGAGATGAAATCATAGATCCTTCAGGGTAAATCCAAGATTTTGCTACAGAAGTTGTTTTCTCTCAAGAATAATGTATTTAGAACTGATGAGTATACAGGGTGGACCAAAAAAAGCACCAATGTTCAACTTGCATTAAATCAGTAGAAAGTTGCGTTATGACAATGAATAAAACACCAAATGTGTTCCCTTCTAAATGGTATACAGTTTTATGGTCCCAAGTGAGAAGTGACACAGTGGGGTCACTAAAAACTCTTGAATGCAAAACTTCCAAAAAAAGGGTTGTCAAGCAACTTCATCCATTAAGCTGCTGTTTTCAGAGCTTGTTTTAAAGGGATAAATGGGCTGCAGGACCAGCAGTAGCCTTCAGGAGGGTACACACATTTTTAAAATCTTGGAGATAGGGGTGAGAAGTGAAAAAGCAGAGTAGTGGGATGTTGCTTCACTCCAAAATCTCAATGCAAGCTTGCTATAGATGACAGCCTCATGGTTCCTATGACCACCTACATGGAAATGTGTTTGTGATAAGTCCATTTCTCCAAATTGGTTTCACAGCTTAGCCCTTTAGCAGCAGAGGTGGGAAATATTTCCAGAATTTGGTGCCATGCAGCATCAGAAAAAAAATCTTGGTCAGGTTAGGAGAGCCATAGTCAGGAAAAATTCCAATTTTTTTTTAATTTTCTGCATGAAAAATTGCTAAACAAATTCCCTGCTGAATGGGAGGCATTTTTCCAGCATTTCTTCTATATGAATAGTATTGCACAGGTCCTATTAAAATAGCTTGAACTTTTCCAGATTTTTCCTGACTTCAGTTATCCAGTCAAGGGTGCCTTTTAGTGACCTTTAGTCACACCAAAATATGCAAGCCAGCAAAAATATCCCAGCTCTGCCACACAATCAAAATCAAACCACCACTGCCCAAGCATTAAGAAAAATGCTTTTCAGGTGGATGATGTGCATGCAAAATGGTGCATTTTCATCTGCAGGCATTAATTTTTAATTGATATTTTGATAATTGAAGTTTTTTGAGGACTTTTGCTTGTGATGAGCAGGAAATAGTAGCTTATTGAAAATTGAACAATGATGAAAAAACTGATGGCTGCTGTTTCTTGTGACTTTGTTGTAACTTGGGACCATGAAACTACACACCATTTATAAGGGAATTAACCAAGCTCTCATATGGTGTTTTTTCTTTGCTGCAGCTCAACTTGCTACCAACCTTTTTCAAAAAAAAAGATCAGTCCACTTTCTTTGTCTCACCCTTTATAATTCAAGTCTGCTATGCTGCTCAGGATATTCAATCAATAATGTGAAGAAGGCCTTCTTGAAATTAAAAGGACCACATTCAAGCATCATGAGAAACATGATGGCATGCAAAACTAAACCAAGTATAATCTTGTAACAAATAGCCACTGACACCTTGAAACGCCTTCATAAAACAAAAATGCCCATTCTTTCAAGTTCAATGCACTCAAATAACATGCTGGCAATATTATTTCAGATACCTATGAGACTGTTTGGCATAAACAATTATTTCTTTTAAGGAGATTGCATTTCTGCAGGGATAAACCAGTGAATATGATGCACAAACTTCTTTGAGGAAGATTTGACTTCATGCTTTTTTGAAGACCCACCAGAACCACATCCCACATTTTACTGAATTATAACTCACTCAAACATTTATAATTTGTTCTGTATGTATAAATACATGGGAGTGGCCATTAAAACAAGATTCCAAAGCAGATTAAGTTGATTTAAATCCTTATTATTGATGTGAATCCGAACTGACAAAACGGTTTCAATAAGTCGGAAAGCGTAATGGAATTCTGGATGTAACCTTGCCGACAGTTGCATGAATTGAACTTGATGAACAACTACAGCACGTGTTGTACATGCCTCTGTTGAGGCCATTGTTCGGCAACATCTGGTCCAGATTCCAAGACTATACATATACAAGGCCAAGTGCATCCTTCACAATTACGTGCACAATCAAGATTATATTCCTTGACGACTGATTAAAAAATCAATCTTTGACAAGCTGTCAGAATAAGATAAGACCGCCTTGCCCTTTCCTCATGCTATTTCAGCAATTCCATCATGCAGTCTTCCAACTACTGATGGGGCATGTATTTTAGGTGCCAAAAAAAAGAAGAAAGATGGCCAAGTTAGAGCTACTTTATCAGAGTTCTGAATTCCTTTTATATGAAGTAAAAGAAAGGACTTGCACAATTTTGAAAAATGGTATTTCTGCAATCCATGAAATTTTTACCCTGGAGAACTGCATTGACACAAAATGTCCAAGATTGACAAAATTAAGAAAAATTAAATTCAACGCAAAGCATGCAATTAAATGCTCTCTTGAAGCTTGAAGGACATTTGAAATAATGGAGGCAACAAGTTTTGATAATAAATATAAGTAAATAAATATACGGTATTTACTTGAGTACCATGCACCCTTGAGTAAGGTGCGCAGAGGGCTTTTTCAGTTGAAAATGTTGCAAAAATCTTATCCCAGAGTAAGATGCCCACCCCAATGTTTAGTGAATCTAAAACCGTAAAATTTCAAAAACAAAAACAAAAAATTTGACTTCAGGTGTGAATTGAACAAAAATATGACCAATTTTCAACTTTTTCAATGCAAAAATATTTTCTTGTTATATTTGTTCCAAATTTATCCATTATAATTAAGTATAATGCACACATAACTTCCTAAAACTTCTTGAAAATTGTGTACCTGCTTATGACGCGCACCCCTGTTTTTCTTCTGAAATTTGGGGAAAAGGGTGCAAGTTGTACTCAAGTAAATATAACTGAATTTGCATAACAGACTTTTCACATAAGAAACTAGTATGTTGCACAAATCAAGTCTGTTGTGCAGGGGTTGAGTGTAGTCTTCAGCAAAAAATCCCATACAAAATCCAGATACTCATCTTACCTCCCAAGACTTGTGTTCCTCATTTAAATACAGTATCTTTCTCCAAACCATGCGATCATTGTGGGCCAGAATCTGAAAACGTGAAATCTCATTCTAATTTTCCAAAACTTTTAAAAACAAATAAGGTCACATTCAGAACCCAGATTGGATGAACTATAGAGCCAATAATTTGAATTAAAACACTATCTTATCAAACCACGCTGGAATTATTCAGAATTGTGGAAACCTTGGCCACCAAAAAGAAAATAGAAGGAAAAGCCTCATCCCATTAGGCAAATTCCTTCACACACAATTGAATTCCCACAGCCGTGAAAAAGGAAACGTCGTTTTTAGTCCCAAGGGTTTCCACCTCACTGTTAATAAGTTAATTACCCTCCAGACCAAAGAGGGGAGAAACGTAAAACAAGGGAAGGGAATTCTTAGAATATAGCCATAGCCTTGAAAACTGTTGCTAACAGACAACCGCATTTTTACTTTTTCTTTCGCGGTTGGGCTTTGATAACTCATTTTAATTTATTTTTTTTAGAAAATGTGGGTCCAGATTGGCGTGACTTGGAATGTCCCAGCCCTGTTGCGGGTGAGCACTGACTTAATTGCGGTTTTGAATTACATTCATACTATTGACAAGAAAGAAACGCGCGAAATAAGAAAGAAATGTACATAGAATCATCCACCCACGGAAAATATATATTTTATTCATGCCCTCCGAAGTTTCACACGAAAAATAAAGTAGTTTAGAATTTTCAAAGGTTATAATACTTGAAAAAAATTCCTATTTTTCGTTTGGAACTGGACCAAATGCAAATCGTGTAAAATTGCGGTTCGCGGCCTTTGCATAAATTTCGCCCTATAAACGCACGCAATACGTTTTGCAGGACCAAAAGGTTATTCAAGATGGAGTCGGAATTCTGGAAATTGCCAATTGAATGTAATTTTTTCGTGTTCTAAATGTAACGTTATATGGCCCACCCCATGAGAATTCTCTGAAAGTTTTTTTGTGGTTATTGAATATATCACAGAAATATTTTGAATTGAAGATATGGCTAATTCTGAAATCCCTAGTCAAGGACTCTTTGTTAGAACTGCAGTCTTGAACATTTAAGAATTTTACAAAATTGCCAGCCCAGGATTGTTCAATTACATGCAGGTATATTACCTCACAATTTGACCTCCTGCAATTTAATGCTTGGGTCAGCTCTCAATTTGACCTCTAGTGCGCAATTCAACCCATAAAGAGATATGAAACATCAAATTCTATGTATAAAAATATGCCATTTGAGAATGTCTTGCAATTTGACAGCTTTGCAATTCAACCCTAGTCCAGCAGCAGATAAGGGTTGAATTGCAAGGTACAGTACCACCTGTAATAAAATTGTGCATTTGAGTAAACTGTAATGTTACAGTTCTTAGCAGCAAAAATATTGTTAAAATGCATTGTTGTCAGTTTAAATGGTCATTTTAGAGAGTTCTGGGATGAATGGTTTTTTTGAAACTATAGCTAGAAAATAGCTATACTCCAAAAGTACTTGTAAGGTTTTACCAGTAAGAATTAGATTAATCAAGC
>CAJPEX010005598.1:0-15658 GCA_905338405.1 Notodromas monacha | reverse complement strand
AATAACTCGCCCAGACGCATTTGACTGACAACTAAACCTGTTTAATGTCGGGATTCTTTTAAAAAATGATACGAGTGAAATTAATATTGAAGAATATTTTCTTTAGTATTTGATTTCTATTGTGGAAGAAGTGGCGGAACGGGGCTTTGTATGGTTTCATTGACTAGCCGTTCACGAGAACAGTTTTCATGAAGAACCTACTTTTTTGTGTCATTTTTTGTTCCAGGTGACCAGGCTTCGCCAAAGATACCCCGGGGGGGATTTCGTGGGTCAAGTGGCATAACCCTGTGAATGCGAGTGAAAATGAACGAGTGACGGGAGAGTGTTGGGATATTTCTCTTGCCAATATTTTGTGTGGTAGAAAAAAGGAAGGAAAAAAAAATAATAATAATCATGGTGGTGAGTGTGCAAAATCCGTTGAAAGAAAATGCCGACAAAGTGGAGGTGCAACGTTTGGAAGCCTTTTCCATTTTGTATAACTTGACTTGGGACTGGAAACCCGTCAGTGATGTGTGAGTTCCATTCATTTCTTATTTTTAAATTTTTTGTATTCTCTCAAATAAAGTTAATGACCGTTGCGAAAGAATATTTGGTGTAGCTTTTTTTGAAGTTTGAATAATCCTCGACAGTCTCTTCAACTGAAATTATAGACAGCTCAAATATTATTAACGATATATTGACCATAAACGAAATATTGACCATATTTCGTTTTGAGTGTGACGTGTTCTTCCATTATTTTTGCAGGTTCACTTTGCGGTTTGGCCCGATCTTGGCCGGAGGCATGGCTGGAATTAGTGGTTGGATGGTGAACCATCATTTCAGGCGATGGTTGCGATTAGGAGCAAACCCTTCCAAGTGAAGAATACGAGGGTACTGACACTAGGGTCGTAAAACACCACGTTATTGAGTACCTAACCACTCAAAAGCTAAAAACACGCATAAAAAACAACAACGACCCAGATAAAAACAAGTCAGTCACGGTGATTTAGAAAGAAAAATACATACAGTGCCTCTAATGATGGAACTTTGTTTTTGGGAATTATTTCTATGGTAAAAACTTTTTACCAATTAATTTTTTTAATATTAAAATTGTCCAGAGAGCAATGAGTGCGCATACAACAGAAAGCAGGTGCCTTTATAGACTTTGCAGTATTGAATTGGGCAAAAGTGGTCAGACCCGGATCTGACCTTGTTTCTGGCCAAGTTGCATAACTTGGAGGTTCGTTTGGGAAGGTTCACTTCTTATGCTCCCATGACTGTGATCCCAGCATTTTGTGGTGCAATAACTCATGGATTGGTGAGTTTTCGATTTTTGTGCGTATTTTTTGTTGTTGCTGGGTCTATTTTTGTAGTCAGTCACGGTGATTTAGAAAGAAAAATACATACAGTGCCTCTAATGATGACATTTCGTTTTTGGGAATTGCATTTGTATCATAAAAATTTGTTAGAAGTCCTACTGATGGAATTTAGGTTTTTCAGGCTTTTGAACAGATGATGAAATACACAACCATCAAGACATCTGAGTCCTTAAGCTTCATACTTCACCATCATATCATATTTTTTTCTAGGTCTGACAACATTCAATGGGAGAGGAGATTCCTTATTCTTATTGCCAGGTTGAATAAGTGAAGACTTTTTGAGTATTCTATAAAAGAATTTAAGTTTTTTATTCTGTATTCCACAAATATGAGCAACATTGTATAGCAATGTATCTTTGACAATGTACAGAGAGCAATGAGTGCGCATACAACAGAAAGCAGGTGCCTTTATAGACTTTGCAGTATTGAATTGGGCAAAAGTGGTCAGACCCGGATCTGACCTTGTTTCTGGCCAAGTTGCATAACTTGGAGGTTCATGAATGGGTGCAGCAGCACGTTCATTGGGAATGTGAAAATAGCACACATTTTGTCTGCTAGGAAGAAGGAATGATGGAAACTATTCAAATTACAGAATTACAGCTTTTTTCAGATTTTTGTTTTTGTCTCTTTGAAGTCATTCTGGTCATGATACAGTGAGACCTCCATATGTGGACATAATTGGTACATCAAGAGTGTCCCTAAGTTGAATTGTCCCTAAGTCAAGTCTTGTTTTCCCATAGAATTACATCATGTAATTTTAATTGGTGTTTTATGAAAGAAATATTCTTCAGAATTCCCTGAAAAAAATTGTTTGCCACTTGAATTTGAATTTTAGAATTACATCATGTAATTTTAATTGGTGTTTTATGAAAGAAATTTTCTTCAGAATTCCCTGAAAAAAATTGTTTGCCACTTGAATTTGAATTAGTGAATACATTTTCAAATCAATAGGAAAATTTGGAGCATTGAATAGTGTATCTCTGTACTGTCCACTGAAATTTTTGCATCTACAAAAATAACATTCAAGTGAAAAAGTAGAAGTCCCTCTATGCTGAAGGTAATTTTTTAAATTAACTAAATGGATGGTAATTTGGTGAGAGAAATGCCCAAGAACTTATCTTACATCAATTTTATGGTTGGAAATATTGGTTTCTTGTAATTTGGCCTGAAATTTATTTGCAATTTTATCACAAAATGTCCCTATGTCAAGTCAGTGTCCTCATGTCAGGCCTTTTAAATGATTTTTTTTTATTGAAAAATAAATGTCCCTTTGTGGAATTGTCCCCATGTCAATGTGTCCGCATGTTGGGGTCTCAATGTAGATGAAAAATAGGCAACGTAACTGAGGGTTAAATTGCGTTATAACGACTTGTTCATTGTAAAACTTGTAAAGGACACTTGCCAATTTCCGAGTATGAAAAAGTCTCATTTTCATCCTTTTTTTCAGGGAGTGACGCAAAGCGTGATGACGGACCCGAAACCCTGCAGCGTTTGCTTGGAACTTCGGTCCATCGGGATCCAAGTCGGCATGGGGGTCGTGTATCCGTTGATCCTGGGCCCTTTCGCTGCCATGCGAATGGCCAGTGGGTACCAAACCTATCCCGTGCCTCGCTTCACTGAAGACTTCCCGGAAGTGCGACGCCTGTTTCTCAAATTCCTCCAGCTCGGCAAACTCAAGTTTTTGACGCTTTTGGCAGCGAGTGTCGCACTTGGGATCGTGCTTCCAGCCAAAGAAACCCGGGATTTCCAGCGATGGAGCGTCATGTTGGAACGGTTGGAGGCTGAGTTTGACCGACGGGTTGCCGAGGGGCTCGTCAAGGACCCCAAGTTGGAGGGTTCGTTTTTGAGGAATACCCGGGTTTATCCTCCGCCGGGCAGCGGGAAGCCGCTGTTTTGATTGTGTATTTGTGTGCTAATGGTGCCCACGACAGTCGTGTTTTTTGTTAGTTGGAAAAATTGGGAACGTGCAGTTTCTTGTTGTTTTGCTCTTCGTTGGTGTTCATTTTTTGGTCACTGAGTGACGGTGCTGTCTGCTGAAGGAAGTTTACAGTGAGTGGAGTGGAGTGTTTCGAGTGCCTCGGTTAATGGGCCAAGTCCTTGTGTCGTCTCTGAACGAAGCCGCCGCATTTTCATCAATGGTTACAAAAATTACCGTATTTACTCGAGTACCATGCGCACCTTTTTTCTCAAATTTCAGAAGTAAAAAAGGGGTGCGCGTCTTACAAATGTTTTTGGAAGTTATGTGTGCATTATACTTAATTATAATGGAAAAACTTGGAACAAATGTAACAAGAAAACTTTTTTGTACTGAAAAAGTTGAAAATTGATCAGATTTTTGTTCAATTCATGTCTAAAGTCAAAATATTTTTTTCCAAAATTTTGTGGCTTTAGATTCACTAAAAATTGGGGTGTGTGTCTTACTTGGGGATAAGATTTTAGCTAAATTTCCAACTAAAAAACCCCTGTGCAAGCCTTACTCAAGGGCATGTGGTACTCAAGTAAATACGGTATTATGGATTTCCATGAAAAACCCTTTATAAAACAAAGTTCTGTTAACAGCACATTTTCAAAAATCAGAAAATTAGTCTTGTTCAAGCATCAACCTTACTTGTAAATTTATTTGTGAAAAGTAATAAAACTTATTATTTATTTGTGCATAATTAGATTCACGTTTATTCTTCACATATTCTAGTGTGAACCATTTTGTTTTTGAGTAAATCAAGTCCCTGGACAAAGAAAATCTTCGATTGGATTTGGTCAGTTAACATTACATTGCATCCGGAAATGTTAGAATCTTGTTTCACGTGCATGCAAATTCCAGGATAGTCTTCTTGTAAAAAAAGGAAAAAAGAGGTTTAAGATTTTTATTTATTTCTGAAAACACAGTCATATAATACAGTAATTTACATTGAAGGAGGGGGCGAGAAAAACTCACCCGCGTCCACCACAAAATGATCCGAGGAGGCCTAAAAATAGTTATGGCCTTGTTCTGAAGTCTGAACTGTACATGCAACCCCGAAGAAAGATCAGGCCAAGGAGAAGTTTATTCGTATTCAAGATTTTATCAATTCCATTCTATAATGAGAAGCGACTCGAAAACCTGAACTGTGGTATCATGACTTTCCAGGAGGATCGACGCCCGAGAATATTTATTGCAACTGAATAGTGACATCTAGCATGTTCTGCACAGTTATTCCGCATTTTTTCAAAAAGGTAATGTAGATGTCAGTGCTAAAGTCTCGAAAAAGTGCTGTGTTATTCTCCATTCCCCCAACATTCGCTCATCGATCTTTCGTCTTCCAAGGTAACATTTTATGCCTGAATATTTGATGAGAATTGGTAGTCTCCGTGAATGTGGAGAATTTCCCTTGCTGATGACTATGGCGGGCAAATCGTTCATCAGACATTATTAATTTTACAGAAGCGGAAAACCCGCTTCACCAGCAGTGAAGAAAGGTCCTTTCCCCCTGGGTGCGTGCAGGGTAGAAACGATTTTCCTATTCTTGTCTGAGAAGCTGTCAATCACTTGAGGAAACTTTTTCCATAATGTAAAATCATGCCCCAAAGTCCTGCATGCCTCTCATGCCTATCAGGCTTTGTATTGGTATGGGAGGTTTTTGCAGAAATTTCTGCTCAATAGGTTTCCCTCCTCTAGATATTCCAAGAATATGTAGATCCTTATGCTCAGTAGTTCACGCAGGAATGCAGGATTGACAAACATGTTTTCGAGTTTTGAAAATTTTCTAAAGGCCAAAGAATCAAAATGAGCAGGAATGATAAGTGACCATGGATTTTTGGGTACTTTCCTGTTATCTCAGTACCTACTTTCTGTGCACCTACCAGAAACTGTGAACTTCATTTTTCCGCATTCAGCTGAAACTGATTTTGGGAGGTGGTTAGGTAAAGTTAGGTTAGTTCAGGTTATGTTAGTTACAAATATCTTTAAATTAACATAACCTGACCTAAACTAACCAAGCAAATACTGAATTCACGAGACAAAGAAAAATGGGTACTGAGATAACAGGAAAGTACCAATTTTTGTTCACCCATAAACCATAGAAGTTGAAAATAGGACATGGAAGTTCAATGACGCAAAAAACTAATGATTTTGCTCCTCTTGGCCATCCTGAATAAAAGCAATTGTATATAAAAAAATTCTAACTACCTTGACACATTGGATTTCAGGTGGTACATCACAATTTCACCATCCTGCAATTCAATTGTCAAATTAGCAGGGAGATTGACTTGCAATTTGACCTCTACCCTGGAATTCAACCTGCTTTGACCACTTTTTTCACATTTTTTGGGCTCATATTTCTCAATTTTATGAAATGTCTCACAATTTGACTGCTTCAAAATTTGACCCTAGTCTGGCAACAGATAAGGGTCAAATTGCGAGGTGCCTCCTGTAATAATATATCATATACAATTCACAAAAACAACAGTTGCTTCCATTGATGTTCACATATCAAATAGCATTGCACAGAACTAGGACAATCCCAAAAGAAACCTCTTTCTGACATAAAAAATACCAAGGCAGCTTGCTTTTAAGTTTATTTTAGTTTCAATTCCTGCTGGCCTCATTTGCAATGGAACTTCAATCAGAAATTTCACATAATTTGTAAAAAAAAAACGCAATTCTACCTGATGGTCTCATCAGTTCAAAAGATTAAATTGTTCATGAGATATGGCAGTATATAGCTTTAAGTTAAGTCTTTGCTTTGGTTCAATTTTTACCTGTATTTTTTTTAAATTTCTTCCATTCTTTCATCATGCCGGCAGAAAAAATAATTTAGGGGAGAAAAAGCTGAATTTTTGTGGCTGTAGCATCACACATTTAACACACCAATATGAATATGATCAAGTTTTGCATCAGGTCTTCAATTTTTTCTAGTGAGTATCAGAAAACTTTAGCTTAAACCTATATGTGAAACACAAAGCTAAGGTCCTTATACTCAGAAGGGCCAAACAGTCCAGGAATGCAGAGGTTGATGGATAGTCAACAGGGCATGCAAGGAAATTCTGTTCCGCTGTTTTTGGAATGCAATTTTTATGCTCGTCCGCAGCCCCGCAGGGATGTCAGGTATGATTCTATTTGTCTGTATGTCCTATTATTACACAACTGCAGATGGTGTGGGTGACTGGGTTGAGCTGGTTCAGAGATAATGACAGACATTTTGCTGTAGAATTATGTCACAAGAAATCTCCTCATATATTTTCATTATTAACAAGAACACATTTTTAAAATTCCAGCCTATTACCCAAAATGTGAGGTAAATTTTGGCATTTATTTGAGCCTGCATGGAAAAGAGATGAAAATGAAAAAGAGATTACAAACATAGATATATACAGTGGTATAAATACATGGTTAATCCTGTGACCAATCCTATGTTGAAAAAACCCAGCCTTGGGAGAGTTTTTCTTTTGGCTCTCCTAAAATGTGTTTTCAGTAAATATAGAAATGAATACATAAACATTCCCCAGCTTAGGCTATATTGGCCAGTATACGATTTTAAAAATTGAAAATTGACTAGTGAGGAATTCCTGCAAATACAATGAGATCCCAAAATGTGTGCATCAAGAGTGTCCCTGAGTCAAAATGTCCCTAAGTTGAGTCTTAGTTTCCCTAAGACTTATACATTATATTGTTTTCTAATTTGTGTTTTATGGACAAAACATTCAACATAATTCCATGAAATATTGAATAAAATCCTCCCAAATGAAACTGATTTAATCAATATCTTTCAACACTATATGGACATTTGGAGCATTGAATATACTGATACCTCTGTACAGTGCATTGAAATGTTCGCATTCTCTGTAAAAAAAATAAAGAGATAAAGAAGATCCTTTAGGCAGGAGGTACTTTTTTCTTTGTTTGCTAAATGGATGGTAAATTGACAAGAGAAATGCCAAAAACTTTTCTCACATAGATTTTAGGGTTGGAAATATCTGTTTCTTGTAATTTGGACTGCAATTTTTTTTTGAAATTTTAGCACACAATGTCCATATGCTGAGTCAGTGCCTTCATGTTGTGCCTTTTTATTGGAAAATAAGTGTCCCTACGTCAAATTGTCTGCATGTTGAGGTGTCTGCATGTTGAGGTGTCCATATGTTGAGGTGTCTACATGTGGGGGTCTTGCTGCATATATCCCAGCACTGCCACAGAAAGGTTAATGTTTGCAATAAAAGTGTTTGTTGGACAACTTTCTGGCAGGCATAAAAAAAATGTATGCTGGTCTGCAAAAAACAAAAAAAATATTACAGAAATTGTCCAATCTTTCAAATAATCTACGCAAATGTGGCAGTGTGTGGGCCCAAAAGGATTGGGGAACACTGTCCTAGAGCGTAGAAGGTCACAGAGCTCAACGGGGAGACGGACACACAGAAGAAATCAATTATGAATGCCCCCTCCCACGGCAGCACGCAGCACCGCCAGCAGGAAAAGCCACCGGTAACGACCACCAGGTGACTCTCCCAGCCCCCGCATGGAAATTGGGTGCGGTTTGGATTCGATCGCTCATATCCTCAACGTCACATCGTAATACCGCCGCGATGAGAGACGCGATGCACAAAGTAATCTTTATAGCAATCCCTCGCTCCTTTCATTTCCATGTCGAGTCGCGTCAAAGGTATAGAAAAGAGGGGAAGGAAACATTAGCGAAATAATAGAAAAGTAAGAGGAAGTAGGGACGAAAAACAAAGCGGAAGAATAAGTCGGAGTCGCAATAAATCCTTTTCGCTCCACCTCCTCGTCGTCAAAAGGAAAGGCGAGTCCCGCACACGACGTTGAGGGATTACTTCGGTGCACCCGCTAACTTATTTCCGTTTCTGGGGGGTTCTTTCCCCCCTCTGTATTCTTTCATTCATACACAAACCACCGAAAAATCACGTCAGGCCAGGGGTAAATAAGTATGGGTGCAGCTGCTGGTGGTGGTGCGAAATCACGGACCTCTCGGTTCTATTTCGAACCATTTGCCCCGTAAACATGAAAATAGCCCAGACATGAGAGAAGAAGGTAAACCAATATTTACAGTGAGACCCCCAAATGTGGACACCTTGACATGCGGACAATTTGACATAGGGAGACTTATTTTCCCATGAAAAATTAATAAAAAAAGCCCAACATGAGGACACTGACTTGACATGGGGACATTTTGTGATAAAATTGCAACCAAGTTTCAGGCCAAATTACAAGAAACTGATATTTCCAACCCTAAAATTGATGAAGAAAAGTTCATGGGCATTTCTCTCACCAATTTACCATCCATTTAGGAAATTTAAAAAAAATTAACTCCAGCATAGAGGGACTTCCTTCTCTCTTTTTCACTTGGATGTTATTTTTTTAGAGAATGCCAACATTTATATGAACTGTGCAGAGGTATCAGTATTCCATTCCCCAAATGTCCATATTATTGTGTTGAAAGATATTGATTGAATCAGTTCAACTTGGGTGACAATTTTTATTTTCATATAATTATGGTGAGTATTTTGTCCATAAAACACTGATTAAAAATTATATAACATAAGTCTAAGGGAAAATGATACTTGACTTAGAGACATTTCAACTTAGGGACACTCTTGATGCACCAATTATGTACACATCTCAGGGTCTCAATGTATTTCAGACAATAATGGGTTCACAGAATTTGAAAAATAAGCATTTTGAGATAAACTCGTGTACTTTTCGCGTATACAGTATAATTAATTACATGATTTCTGTTTCGTATTCGAATAAAAAATCGCGAATTCCCAATATCTTTTTTTTCATTAAAATAAGTATCTTTAGGCAGCAACGAATAATTTCTGACGACACGTAGATTATGAGCAGTATCCCAGAAATAAAGCAGTTGTCCATTCTTCCGAATTTTAATTTACAGAGATAAACATCGCCCCTTCAATTGTATTGCATATACTGTACATAGTATAAATTAAATTCCTTCTTTTTCTCATCATGAATTTTCCAGCAGCTGATTATTTTACAAATCTGATGATCAAGCTAATTATTTTTAAATATTGTATGTTTGCATTTCACGAATAAATAAAACACTTCGATCTCATTTCAGGCGATGGTCGTAATTTTCGAGAAAATTGCAGGAGAATTTGTTCATATTGTAGTTTAAAAAAATACAGTCCAGGAACTTTCCCATTAATGTCTTGATCACCATTTTCAATTTTAATTGCATTAATTTTCTCGACGAACCTTGACAAACTTTTTTCGGCGTATGACAGGAATACTGCTAAGTTATTTCAGCCCCCCCCCCCCAAAGAATCCAATCCAGTATAATAGCTGGCGATGTAGTATTGGTTGAATAAAAAAGTTTGCCAATATAGGGAACATCGACCCAACAGTCAATTTGTCCAAATTGTTCGTCGGACGGAAGAAAATTTATCAGGTCAATGGCCGCACTGCCCTTTCTCAACAAAGGAACAGGAACCATTTATTATTTCGGCCTCTTTTCTTCCTGAAGTATCTTCGCTCTGAAAGCCTTGATGCAGAATGAAAAAAAAGCTCATTGTATAAAAAGAAAAGATTGATACAATTATGAATTTAAATGAAGGTATTCATCGCAATAATTCCGGCGCATGAAGATGGTAAAAAAAATCGTTTCGTTGCAGGGGAAACAATTATCTGACCCTCTTTCAGTTCACTTTTATGTAATTCAATGACTGCTATATCTTCAAATTTTACTGTCGAAGCATTTATCTTAAGTTAAACTCAAGTTTCATCAACTCATCGACAACAAAAAACTCAGCCGAAAAAATGATTTTAAAAAATTTGGTACCTCGTTTTCCACAAATTAAAAAGCAAAATCATCGTTGAACATGAAGTAAAACAATGCATCAAAAATTTGTTTTATGCAAAAGAAGGGTACATTTTTGAACAATGATAAAACTCTTCAAGAAATTCGATTTATAGTTAATTATGAAATGATTCCGGAGAACGGTACACATAATTGAACTATGAAAATAAATTACTGACTTTAGCAAATTTTCAGACAAATCCTTAAAATATTCAAGTTTTAAACCTGATTTTCAAAAATTTACGACAAATTAAATATAATCGTGAAACCTTAATTTCGAATGCTTAATTTTCCTTTTAAAAATATGTATCACACGCTCCATTCAATTGCGCGAAAGGTTTTATGATTGGCGTACCCTACTAACGAATTTAAATTCAACATAAAGATATTAAGTAATGCAAAAGGACAGAAACATCATAGCAGGATCAATCTACTGTATCTAAAAAAACAAGTCAGGAAAGTTTCGGTGAAATACGAGCGATCGACGAAATAGTATCTTTGGGAGTGTGACGCCTAAAAACTTATTTAAAAAGTGATGAGTTTCCCAGGAATAATGCCTATTTTCTTTAAAAAGTAGACTCTCTTTCTCTCTAAAACTATTTTTTTCTATCCCACATGGTTTTCTCCACATATTATGTGATGTCTCTTCGTCAAAATTGCTTCTGCAAGCAATTCGTTTGATTGAAATTACATTTTAGAGAGCGTGTGTCCACCTGTACGAGTTTTTCTCGAAATGACCGCGGCGGATAGATGACGCTCCAGTATCGCGCCCGATTTCCGAGCGACTTGTACTGTACGAGGGGTTACACGTTTCCGCGTGGACTTGAAATGATTCTGAACACCAGAGATTCTTAAAAAAACATTTTTCTCATGTTCACAAGCTCCAAGAGGCTAGGCCGACACCTTCTCAATGCAATCACCACCAATTAGTACAGTACTAACTTCTCAGCTGCTTTTGATCCATGCGTTGAAACCGACCATGCTGAAATGTTCAGGTAAATTTTGAAGCTTCCCCAGAATAACAGCAGCAACAAGCTGATCTGAGCAGAACCGTGTAATCCCTCTGGTATATGTCTTACGAAGAGAAAAAAAACGCAAAAAAAACGAGAACCTTCATGCTTGAAACAACTTCCGCAGCGCTCTCACTGATAACAAGGCTCATTTCCTGACCGGACCACTGGTCCAGACTGCCAAACACCCAGAGAAACTTCCCCCTGGGTAACTCGATCTACGTGTTGAAGCGTCGATTTCGTGATGGAGTCCCCTTTATATATATATATTTATTTATACCTTGATATACAATATATAGGCGTCTGGCGCTCAGAAAGATGTGAAACCATTTCGACCCAACCGACGGACTGGACTCCGCTGATGGAACTCATCTCTCTCTTTCTTACTTATTTTCTTTCTTTCTGACTTTTCCCGTTTTCCTCGCTTTTATGCTCACATTCAAGGGGAATTCATTCACCTGCTAGAATAAGTATGGGTGTGGAGCAGGGGAAATGTGCAGCGTGTCAAGTGCAAAGAATAAGCACCGTATGAAACGCATTTTTTTTGGGATCACTTTTTTCACGCGAGGCCGGACGAATTGTCATCATTGAAGGGGCTCTGTGTTATTGGTGGCACAGAGTCCAACAGGGTGATATTATTTCCCATATAAAACTTCAGGTTGAAATGGAACAGCAGGTGAAATGCAATTGCAACTATTTAAAAAGATGATGAATTATGGAAATTTCCTCATGCAATTCCTGGCAGAAAAATTATGGAATTAGTTACAATTTCATAAAAAAATTTGATCAGCAATGGTGATGAATGGATATTCAGCAGTCTTTTTTTGTTGAAATTCTGCATGAACTTGGTTGCTTGTCATGCATGGGACTTGCACACATACAGCATAAATTACAGGTGGACTTGCTCTACAAAAATGTTGCCTACAACATTTCTCCCTGTAAAATGATCCTTTTGGTACCATGATAATCTCCTGCATAGGATTCTCCCCCACAGGTTACAAGAATTTGCAATGACAAAATTCTGTCTACAGTGATTCTTTCTGGTCCTGTGATTAATTTTCAATTGTATGAATGAATGAATGAACAGAACACTTTATTTGCTGCTTTTCAGCATTCACAAGGTTCAATCAAGATTATCTTGATCCTTTAGGATTTCAGAAAGGGTCTCTTCATTGAATTCCAGTACTTGTAAATCTTTCTTAAGCTTGTTTCTATCAGTATGAAATGCTGGACATAAGAAGAGAAGGGTGCTCTGGTGATGCACAAACTAATGTATTTATGTATTAATGCATTCAATTGTATATATATAGAGAGAGTTCACGTGCATAATATTTGAAAATTACAGAAAATAATGTGGACTCTTTTCTACCCCAACTGTATTCTTGTCCAGCTTATCTCTCATGCGCATTAAAGTCCAAATTCAACCTGGCTGGTCCATATATGAGTATTTTATTTAAATGATAAGTATCACTATTTGTAAAAATCAAAAAGAGCTTCAATCCAAAACTCCAAGCTAAATAATGTGCAGTCATCAAAGAAGTTAACCTCTTTTGCCAAATTCTTGTTCATAAGAGATGTTTGTTTATAACACATTTTTGCAAATGATGAATTCTTGTTCATTCCTTTCCAAGTTTCTTGCGCGTACGCAATGTTTTTCAGTCTGAATTACACATTTATAAAAAAACATGTTTTTTATGTTCCTATCCTGGCCTTCTTTTTTCAAATCAAATTTTACCTTGCAAGGAAAGTGTTACATAGAGTGGAATCTTGTTGAAACAAATTGCATAATATAAAAAATCTTGCTTATTACAAATGTCATGTTCCTATCAAATAATCACAACGTTATTTGGATTACATCATGATGAGGGTATTTTGCCATCATGAATCTTTTTCAAGTTTCCAAAGGCTTTATTGCAACATGGAGCAAGATTCTATTTCAGCATATACTGGGGTAGCACCACCTTCAAGCTGATATTAGAAAGTTCAAGGAAAATGTTCTAGAAAGGAATCTGCATGGAAAACGGTTTTAAACAAGTGGGCTGAACTTCCTGGACATTTTTCTGGATGGTAGTGAGACCCTGAAAGAGCTAGGAAATCACCTTTTCCCCACTCCTGGAGTTTCTCTTCTGCGGTGAGACCACTCCCAGGCTTAAAAGGGGAATTGAATCTGGGATGGGTGTCAGTGCAAATTTTCACCATTGCAATAATATCCTCCTGATTTTCAGACTCTTTAAAAAAAGTAGTAAGCTATGAAAAATACATGCTCAGAGAACTGGAACTGCTAAAAAAATCAGCTTCATAGCTGGATTTTTGTCAGCAGGTGCATTTATTTGTTACCTGATACTTTTTGTGTAGTTTATATGGTATACAGGAACTGTTGACGCATCAAGTTTGGCACCAGGTTCATTTGTTTGTTACCCAAAACACCAGTGTATTGTATTGGTACAGGAACTGTCAAAGTATCAAGTTTGTTAGCAGGATAATTGTTAGCCAGGGCACTTTATTCTTAGCCAAGGCCCCACTGTACTCAGTTTTATTCAATTACTCCTCTAATATCAGATAAATATACAAACATGAAATGACAACAATTTTGTTTGTGTATCAGTCAAACCTCTATAAAAATAATTTCAAAGGGACCAGCAGACAAATTTAGTTAGAGAGGGTTTTGAGGTATGTAAACAGGTATTTTTCAGTGGGAAAGATGGAAGAATTGCAGGAAATTGTAATTGGTTGTATTCTGAGTAGGCTTTAATTGCTTCTTAATGCTGTGCAGCAAAGTTGGTATATTTTTGCAAAATTGTGTGCCACTGGGCACTGGAAAAATAAAAAGCCTACCTTTGTACAAACTAAGTTGGGAAAATGTCAGATATAAATTTTCTAATCCTGCAGAAAACTTTGAATGAAAAATTTAAAAAGTTCCTCACTGGGGGGCATTTTTTCCCTGTATTCCTGGCATAGGATTTGCATGGAAAAATCCTGAAACCAATAGGATATTGGCCTCATGGATTTTCCCCAACTTGGCCTTCTCAACATGGGTGCATTTTACTTAACTGTGGGTCAAACTGAAATATGCTGCCCCCAAAAAAACTCCACCTCAGCTGCACACTAAAAATGAACCCTCTGCTATATAAGAGTTGAATAAGTTCAGCAGATGCTGAATTTGGAGGCAGGGGTTCATATTTGTCTAATTAGTTTTTCACTTCCTTTCAAAATACATTGATACTTATTATTGCTTTTCTCTTCCCTATTTCAAGAAGCCTCAGAAAACTTGAGTCACAGAGGTTTGAGAGGAAAAGTTTTCAAGTTAGAGAGGTTTTCAATGCATTGTTTCTTAGGTAATTCAGACAGGGGCTTGAACAAAATTTGACTTTGGAACGTATTTGACTTATATCAAGTGGTTTGAGTTATCAAGGTTCCACTACCTTATATTATATGCAATAACTGCTGCCCTGTTTTGACACTGGGTCATTTAAATGGCACCCACTCTTCCTTTTATTACCATTTTCACTCCAGAAATGTGACCATCCATGGTAGGAGATGTTACACCTCTGTCAGCAGACAGAGTGTCCCTCACCCTATGTCACCATACATGAAAGCCTTTCTCTCTCTCTATCTGCTTCTTTCTTTCTTCCTCTTTTTCTCTCTCTTGCCACTTACTCAATTCCTCTTACATCTGTGCCCTCCACATTCCACCCGGCAATTTCCCCTTCTCTCTCATATTCTGCATGAAACTACCCCCACAGAAGAAAGAAAACTATAGATGTTCTGTTCAGAGCCAGGAAAAGAGAGATAATAACGCCATAAGAGAGTCGGTTCCTTATTTCAGACAGTATATAGTGTGTAAAGGAGAACAGAGGAAAGGAGGAAAAAATGAATAAGCAGCAGAACTCGTTTATTCCTCTGTGCTGGAAAAACGCCTGTTTAGCATAACGAGTCTGATGGAAGGAAGAACGGGGGTTAATTTACCCCTCGCATTTGGTCGCGAATAAGGAATTAAGTCGCAGATGTTGAATCCTTCTCCAGTTGTGCGTTTCTGCTGCTGGTTATTTGGATTAAAATGTCTCTAAGCCTGTGCCTGCTTTAGAATAATTGTGAGTCTTGATTAAGGCCATGATTTCTGCTGCTGGTGGCTTATTTGCACTATAAAGCACACAGACACAAACATACAGGGTGGACAAAAGAATCGAACTAATTTTTGGTATTTTTTCATTGCCACTGCTCTATTTGTTACTGAGCTAATTAAAGTAAAAAATTGGTTCATTGTTTTGGCCTACCCTGTATACACACACACACATGCACACACACTGTATTTACTCAAGTACCAAGTGCCCTTGAGTAAGGCGTGCACAGGGTTTTTTCAGTTGGAAATTTGGCTAAAATCTTATCCCTGAGTATGACTTGCACCCCAATTTTTAGTAAATCTAAAACCACAAAATTTTGAAAATAGAAACAAAAAGTTGACTTTAGACATGAATTTAACAAAAAT
>CAJPEX010005597.1:0-15664 GCA_905338405.1 Notodromas monacha | reverse complement strand
AATTTCAAGATATTCTATAGGAGCTGTTTATTTCCCAGTATTCATGTGGGATAATGCAACTGCATTATTTAAAATTGTGTGCATGTAAATGAGTTCTTTTCAATCATGTTCGTGATGGAGAAAATAGGCGCATCGTCTTATGTTTTTCTTTCAAAATTTGACGCATGAGTTCTTTTTGAATCTTCAAGGAAAATGCATGTTTGGTTTTGTCCTGACCTTCATCAGTCTTACTTCCAGTTGAGTCTATCACCAGGTCTATATACAGTATTTCACAACACGAAGTTTCAAAAATCATCCTATAATACGGTAGAATATACTGTTTAACAGCATAACTGAATCGTCCTGATCTTCACTGGTTATCACAAACCATCCTTTTTACAGCAGTAGCCTATGTGAAAAAAGTGTATACCAAATAGTATTATATTTCTAGTTTTTTCAAAATATGATAAGTAAAATGTTTCAAGACCGATTGGATTCGCACTGAGGACAACGTCTGCAGTCCGACGTCTGATTCAAAAGCTTGAACGCTTATGCAAAAAAAAAACTAATTGATGCAGGTTAAAGATATTTTCAGAAACGAATCATGCAATCAATTTATAGTACTTGGTAGCTTTTGCATAACCAGGTGCTGACGTGCGTTTAGCAGGTGACCTTTCCGTTGGTGTACCTATGCATTATCCGAAAAGTGTATCACAAGTATGTTTACAGAGTGGTTATTTTCAGCCTTCAGCATCAAAGATAAACAATTTTCTACACGATCGATCGTCGTATCATTCAAATTGTAAAAGCGTATCGTAAAACAAGCCCAATGACACAAATTGGAAGATTTGCTTCGATTTGACGAAGTGACGAGTTCCACATTAATTGACTGCTTTTTGTTTTCTTCCGGAAACTTTTCTGCGAATTTTTTTCATCGAAGAAGTAATATCTAAACTCAATAATATCACTTGCATTAGTCGTCATTTAATTTTTAATCGCTCTCGGATCTAGAGAATCTAGATTGGTTTAGTTACCTACTGACAAAGTAGTAGAGAAGTTCACCGCGAGAATCTTTCAAATAATTTTTCTGAATTCTGAAATCAGTAAGGTTTTTTAAATCATTGCTATATAAACTCATACAGACTCGAAGAATTTGTAGATCGGGAAGTTTTCAGTCGGAAATACTGTAATAATATGACATAATTATTGTTAAATACAAAACAAACGTAGAACTGGGAAGCAATTTTTGAACAACTTCTTCCGTTATTCTTGCTCCGTTTATTCAACTCTTTGAAAGCGTTTTACTTCTTTTTATCGCAAATTTTCAATTTGGCATGAACTATTATCCTAGCATCTTATATGACTTTCTCTTTCTGAACTTTGCCGGTATACGACTCAAAATGCCAAGCAGCATATCATGTCAATAACCTCTAAAATTTTCCATTCGATTAATCTGTAAGAAGAAATAAAGGGATTTCTCTTCGTATGAAAAACAATTGAATTATCAGATGAATTATATAAAAAAATGAAAACACCAGTTCCTATGTCAAACCAAACTTCAGTCGGCTTCGTCTCAGTTGCAGACAATTACTGGAAAATCGATGGATGGTGATGAAATTTCGTATTTATTTCGATCAATTTCGTTTTATAACTTTGCGAACTGCGCATAATTTCACGGTTGAGATTGGACTTTTTTCTCTTGACACCTTGAAAAACTACTGAGTCAAAACTGGTAATCGAATAACTGTTGATATGCATCGCATCACTTTAACAAATGAGCATGAACAAAGAGAGTCACGCTTTTCAAACTTTACGATCAGAAATTCGACACCTGACTTCGAGAAGACTGAAAAGCTGGGAAATTTTCTGCAACTTCCATCATATCTTATGAATAACTACACCTTACCGTTGCTTGAAAAATATGGTGCAAGAAAACTTATGAATAGCGGAAAAATTTCAAAAGTCAAGCATTTCAATATTTTCGTACTTTTACTGAGGCTTTTTTCTTCCAGTCATTTCTCGGGCACTTATTTGTCTCGACGACTTTCCGGAAGTAGTGCGAATGATATCATTCCGCCGGTTATTGAAACGGATGCAACACGGTCTGGTTCGGTCTGGATTGATTTCATTGCAGCAGAGAAAAGCAATTTCCAAAGAGAAGCGTCACAAATCATCGTCGAGTTCAATTTTAACGCGACGCGAGGAATTCGAAAGATTTCCAGTTGCCCCCACGCCACGTTCCTCGACGGAATAACGTTCTCGTAAATGCGTAATGAACAGGATCCGCCGTTTTATTGCGGCGAAAAGCGGCACTCGTGTTTTCGGCAGGCTAGCTCGACAGNTCCGTAAACAAAAGCACGGTCAGACAAAATACAATTGCGTGTCGAGCTCGCACGAACGAACAACCCCGGAAGTCGGCAAGAAACAATTCCTGTGATCTAGGGGGATTTCCTTTTCCCACTAGGAAATATGGCGGCACTGTCTCGGTCATCGGGCTGGCGGTACTGTATTGGTAGTGGTGGCGGCAGCGGTGTTGGTGGTGGTAGTGGTGTGGTGGTGGTGGTGGTGGTGGAGCAAAATAAGGGTCGACACCTCGGCGAATATTGGTCGCGCGGAGGGAGAAAAGTCCGCGGTGTCACGGTATATCACTGGCGCGCCCGGGGAACTGCGCCCGCGAGAGCACCCGAGGTGATCGAACTTATTAGATTCTCCCATACATTATACGCCGATACCCGGGGCCTACATATAGGCGTATTATACGCACCGAGATGCATTTGCGAGATTTCATATCACGGACGCCGGGGATATATTGCGGGGGACTCGGCTCCGTGAAACTCATTTCGCGAATATTGCCGGGGCCCCGTGTGTGTACCGCCGCACTTTATTTCGGCCCCCGCGTCCTGATGTCCTCCTCTGTCTCTGTCCAACCCTTTTCTTCCTCTCTGCTCCTATTTCCAGACTTTCAACTCTCTCTCTCTCTGTAATGATACAAAAATAAAAATAAAAACACAAGTGAGCGAGCGAACGAGAGACTTAGAGAGAGGGAGGGAGGGAGGTATGAGAGGGTCCGAGCCACATATAATTTAATCGAATATTAGCACTCTCCGTTTTTACCGACAGAAGAGTGTCTGTTTTATATCCTAAACCTTTTCAGCCAATATATGCGCCAGGTATTCAAATATATTCAGTAAGAAAGCTGCACTAAGAAAGCTGAGAGAGAGAGAGGGTCCGAGTTACATAATTCAATCGGATATTAGGCACTTTTAATTTTACCTACAGAAAAATTTTGGTTTTATATTCTGAGCCTTTTCAACTAACTCGTATATGCGCCAGGTATCCAAGTGAATACACGAAGAAAATTGCGTCTTTCATTTGCAAACAGTTTTTTTTTTCTTTTCTTTTGGGGTAGCAACAGATTGAGCTCATGAATAGCAGTAAAAGAAATAAAAATATAGAGATGGGTATTCGTTAAAGTCCATTTCGATGGAAAATAATGCAACTGTAATTCTTTGTTTTTCTTTGCGTCGTATTGCTATTTATAACCTGACCTACGCACCCTAATAGAAATAACACAACTTCTTCTATCCAAAATGTGGGCACTTGAGTAATGGTACTCGAAATTGTCCTAGAATCAAGGCCCAGTTTCGGATGCCATGATTATTCAAGTCCAATAAAATTTTCCCAATGAACAATTTCACAGGAATCAAAAATTCTTTATAGGTCAAGAATATGAATGGGAATTATGATTTTGCATTTAAAGATTGAAGCAGTAAGAAAATCAAGTCTGTATCTGAAGCATGAGTATAGAAGCAATCGAATTCAAATGCATGGAATCGATCATTTTTATGCGATTACCACTTGCAATTTTTTTTAATGGAAAACCAAGACTAGATAATCAGGGTTTGAGTGATATACTCGTACAGGTATAACGTTTTGAATAATAAAATTGTGAAACTAGTGCTGCGAGTCATAACTGAGTCTCTGTAGATGAAAATAATATGCAGGAAATTCTGTTCAGCACCAGCCCTGTTGAAATGCTGTACATTATTTTATTTATTCGCAACATTACCTTGTCGTTGATAAATATTTAAGAAAATAATACGACTTTCAGCCAGAAACGTGGGGCCCACATCTTTTGCAGGGATAGTTTACTTTTTTAATTTAATGCTAAAATCCGTGTGTTGTTGTGTGTGTGGTGGTTGGGATTCAAATAAATGCAGCCATAAAGTTGCGTCTTTCATTTGAAATTTTACTTTGGATTACCAAAAAATTAGGCTTTTGAATAATAATGAAAAGAGGAAAACAATGCTGATTGATATACAGTACATAAAATTCTAATTCGAGGGAAAGTGCAACTGTACATTTTGGCTTTACTTCGCACATTATTACAATCTAACCCAACCTACGCAATACCCAATAAAAAAAAACCTAACCTATTCTCACCAAAGCTGCTAGCGTAACCCAATTTAGCATGGGAACTTCAAAGTTCCTATTTCGATTATTCAATCCTAGCTGTGTATGCTTGCTCGTTTCGTACTTTTTTATTTTTTCAGTATATTTCATATATCCCAGAACTTCTTGATAAACCCTCGCATTTCTATATTGAGGTTCAATTTGAACGAGTCAAGCTCTGACAAGTCGTCCGACTCGTTTCAGGACGGCAGGTATTTTCTGAATTATTCACGCTTATTCGCCACTACAGGAGGGAAGAAAATGTTGACCATTCTTAAACCTTAATTTCCCTTCCATAATCAGCCAAGAGAGAGAGAGAGAGAGAGAGAGAGAGAGAGAGAGAGAGTGAGTGAGTGAGATTAAATAGATGAATTTATTTTTAAAGCGTCCGAGATTGAAAAGCACACTGAAATACCAAAGTTACCTTACGAGGGTTCTAACAAAAGTTCTCGAAATATAAATTAAAAATGGCATATAATTGAGCTGAAAAAATTCTTGAAGGGAAAATAACATATCTTTGGGACAAGAAAAAATCAGCCCTATTTGACAAATTTTTTTGCATGTTTTGCAGAATTCACCCTGGCAGAGTTTTGCTCTTCACTCAAAAGATGAGGCGCATTTCCTGTAGATTTTTTTGTGTAGCCCAGCTTTCCCCTCCGAATTCTTGAAATAAACGTTGCATTAATCCCAAGGGTTGCCTCCAGGTTTTCCAAGGTAATTCCGCCATTTTCTTCAACAGCAGCATCCGAACTTTTGTTAGAACCCTCGTATTACTCTGCTCTTTAATGTATTTATTTGCATTTGCATCAATAAATGCAAAGAATCAAAACTTAGCATTGAAAAAACTACAGATCAGCATACATTAAATTGAATTAATGCGAATACTCATTTGTTGAACGATAGGACTGTATCTCAACGAAGTTTTGAACAAAGGTTCCACAGTAAATTCCAAATCTTCAAGTGCAGAAAAATGATTTCGAACGAAGT
This sequence comes from Notodromas monacha, assembly GCA_905338405.1. Classification (NCBI taxonomy): domain Eukaryota; kingdom Metazoa; phylum Arthropoda; class Ostracoda; order Podocopida; family Cyprididae; genus Notodromas; species Notodromas monacha. Next base: position 10,246 of record CAJPEX010005597.1, on the reverse strand, counting down.
ATTCTGTTCAACGTACTGCGCAGATAGAAACAGTATTTAGAAAAAAAAAGAGAATCGCTCGGTCATTTTAATGCGTCAAAGTGTCGTCCTGACTGTTATTAAATGTTGGCGAATATTGTGAAGTTCAGCTTTGCTGGAAGCCAGCATGTTCGATTTCGTACACACCATGCAATGTATGTTTAAAATATGGAACTGTTGCGGATTTAATGAAATTTGGCATCCTGCGAGATTTGCAAGTGACGTGTCCGAGACATCCGACCCTAGTGTACTATATAACGTTTACCACAGTACAGTATAATGTACAGTATTGTTTCCCTGCTGCAGAATGTTGCTGAGCGATATTTGGCAGTCCTTTCAGCGTACCATATCACATTTCTCGAACGCAATAAAGCTATTCCCTGTCTTGTGCTGTCTGTTAGTAATTTTAATAAATTCTAAAGCTTTTCGTGCTCTGGGACGGATATATTGTAAACCGTCAGTAATTCTTTGGGGGTACTTCCGGATGCTGTTCTCATAGGATTACGATTGCCTTGCGGATTTTCGAGGATTTGGCAAGGAAGGTAATGAAGAAATCGTACAGATAAGCAAAAACTTTGTTTTTCCAGAGACGACGAAGATGTTCGTACAGTATTGCATTTTTTTTAGAACGGATTGAAAAATTAGAACCGATGCCAACATGAGCTTCCAGGAACTTTGAATTTTTTTTTGAAAAGCGATAATTTTGCTGCTCGTTGGAATGGATTTTCCAATTTTGGTTCCAAAAAGTCACAGGGCTGAAGCATGCATTAGCGATATTAATTTTAGTCCGTTTTCAGTGTAACTTGAGTACGTTTTCTACAAATTCGTGGATTTCATAAAATTGTATTAGATTTTCACGAAAAATAATTATAAATAGAACCTAAAGCTGCATGATTCCGGTCAATCATGAGTTTGAAAAAAAACTCTGAGTATTCCACTTCAAGAGTAGAGTCTATTTGAGTTCGTCGTCATTCAAAGCCATTGCGCCAAAAATGTAGATTTCAAGCATTCGGCTTAAGCGATATTTTCTTTTCTATATTGCTGGTTTTACGCAATTAATGTAGTTCTTCAGAAATTGAATTGGAATGATGACTGTGCTGGGGAGAGAGCTTAGTGAATATACAATCTCTGGTGCCTCTAAAATCACTGGAAAGCTTTCAAGAAATGTTGGAGACTTCTTGCATTTGAACTTTCAAAAATGGATACGGACATGTCCGCTTTTCGCAAGAAAAATTCCAAATTGGCAGTGCATTTGATTTTTGTAATTAGTGCATATCTCTGCTCTTTGTTTCATCGCTTCTTAAAGTACTTCAAATCATTTTAGAAAGCTTAAAATTTAAAAAATTCATTGCAGACCTGACAATGTGTGACCTCATGAATTAGGTATAATGCGCAAACAAATTATTATCGAATTCAAGAGATGCTTTTTTTCAATTTTTGGGTAAAAATCGTGCTGCGCATCTTAGAATGATGCATTCGGCATTCGAATAAAGACGTTATTTATAAAGAAGACGGTTTTGATCAATGATCGATGTCGTTGCTATTAAAGCGGGGATACACACTTGACCCCACGTTGGCGCCAGATCAGTTAAAAACGAAACCCACGGCAATGTAATCCCAGCGCATATATATCCAGTTGCATTCCAAACTTGAAAGCCTTGTATAGAGGCGTAGTTTTGAGCCCGAGGCCCCCTCGGTTTCTCGAAATAAAAGGCAATATTGTTCACAGCAATCTCCCATTCTTGTTTCTTTTTTTCTATACGTCTGCTGCTTTTTTTCGCTCTTTCTTTTCCTTCGGCTACATAGCTCCCTTGATGCGGTTGCGTGAATGACGTTTGAGATAATAGACCTGCAAATGGGCACAGGGATCGGATGAGAGTCGAGGGAATCCCTTGGCCCTCCCGCGCGAAATCTGTATGGATCACGGAAATCCCCTTTTCCATTCCGCGTCAATCAGATTTCTTGCGCTTTTTCACGGACCCGCCCGCGATGACCGAAAGCGACGCCAGTGCGAGAGGGGCCTTGATGACTCATTTCATGCCACAAATATGGTTCATGGAAAGAATAAAGAAGCATTGGCGTTTGTTGGCTTTGTTTCCCGTCCTCTTTCCCAACACTCAATTTATCCTGAAAACGAAAACACGGCACATGCATTAGCTTTTTTCGGTGCTATGGCAGCTGATGACGCTCCTTCTACCGGAGAAATGGTTAAAATTATTGCTGGACTTACAATGTTGGCCGAGTGGCGTTTTTCAATCATGTTTTTCCGGAAATAAGGCATCCTCACTGAACTATGCTAGGATGGCACTAATTTCAAGGCACTGCTGTTCTAAACATAATCAAATCTTCGTCGTCGGCCAGTCTTCTGGTTCATAGTGTTTTAAAATGCACTTTTCTCCAACATTTTCCAACTCACTTTTATTTTAGACGCTGATTCGCAAGATTTTTGGCCAATCAAAGTCAACAAAAATATGCTTTTAATGCGCGTCCAAAGTTTCCAGTATGCAAGTGAAACTTATAATCAATGAATCGTATTGAAAAAAAACTATTTTCAATTATAACAAACAACTGTCGTTATTTGGGGAATAATAAGTAAAACAAACTTTTTTTTTTGTAAACATGGTATCGAGTTAAACAAATGAATGAGGGATCATGTTTCATGAGAAAAATTGTGCAGGGAAACCCTCAAGAACGAATGTTATTTATTATGAAAGAAGGGGGAATGTGACTCGATTGTTCTTAAATTTCCCACTGAGAAAATTAAAGAATTTCAGAACTTTCTACTCCACAGTATAAGAAGAAAGAGTTCAAGACTCGTAAATTTTGAAAATTGTACTGTACATGGAAATTATCGCAAATTTAATTTAAAAAAAGACGAACGTGTTATATGAGGATATACAATATTTTCAGGAATTTTTATATAGAATTTGAAATTATTTTTTTTAACGGCTGATCTAAATTTATTCTTGAATCTTTGGACAAAAATGAAGATGACTCAATATGACTCCTTCGAATGGTACGGTAATCTTGTATTTTTAAGCTATGTGCAGCAGAGCCAGGATTTTTTAAAATTTGCTAAGACATTTTTATATTTAGAAAATTATACAAGCGGGTAATTTAGCATAAGCCTGGAAATATTCGTATTTTTTCTCGCTATGCAAACAAGTTTTAGAAAAGCAGAAAACAAAAAACAAAACTCGCTCAAGGCTTTATTTTTCAAACCTAGCTTCAGCGCAGGAGGATTAAGTTTGGGTGTCTGTTGAATTTTGCCAATTTTCTTACTTGGCTCATCTGAAGACTTGAAAGCATCGACCACTGTGTTCAGGTGCTGTTCCGGTAAACGTCAGTCAAATCAAAATGTTCTAACCTGAAAAAATCCTGGCACTTTTGCAGGATGGAAAACAACCCTCTGTCTTCCATAGATCAGCAATCTTACTGAATAAAATGGAATAATTTAACCAGAATATTCTGAAATTTTTCTAAATGTACTCCCTTTTTTCAGAAAAATTAGAAAGAGATTTCCAAAACTTTTCGAAGAATCCCTCATCGGGAAGGACCTTGATTACCCGGAATTCGGGAATGGGTTATTTTTATTTTTATTTTCAAGTGCGAGGGTTGAAGCTAATCGAATTGGTCCGGTACTGAGTTTCCTCGTCGCTTTCGCTTTCTTTCCTTCCTCGCTGAAATCAATCCTCGGGAATACATGCGAAAGCTGAAAAGGGGGATCTGACAGGAGTAGCCCTTCGTCCGAGTCTGTCCCCATACACACACACACACCCGCTGCCGGCACGCGAAAAGCGGAGTGGTAGTGATTGCTCGCCGGGCAAACAGCGGAGTGCAACCAGACGGGCAAAACTCATTCCGTGCAGATTACGAGCCCATTTATTTCTTGGCGTCTAATGCAGCCTCGGATTTCCTGTGGATTGGCAAAGACGGAGAAGGCTCAAGAACGTCGGCGTCCACAGCGCTGGTTGACTAGTTTTTTTTTTCTTCAGAAAGGAGAAAAAATATAATACACCTACCGAACACAAATCAATATGAAATTAAGCTACTGGTATATATTTATTTGTCTACCTCGAAAATGACAATACATTTTCCAGTGCATATACAAGATGCAGTTTCATTGCATCCAATTTCCTCAGAATCACATGAGTCCGTTGACCGTTGATTTTTCAATACTAGTATTTCAGTTACTGTACCATGTTTATCATCACAGACACTTTTAACAGAAGCCATGGCTTCAACTCTCGTAACGCTGAAATGGAAATAATTGTTAAAATGTGTTAAATTGAGTTTTGACTTCATTTTTTTTTTTTTTTAATGTGTTTGAGAGAATCGGTTACCTATACTTGTAATAAGTTTATGTTCTCATACACTTCCCACAAAAATATGGACACTGACTTTTGTGCCCTTGAACTGAAAGTGGTCACAAAAGACTTGCCTGATGAATCAATTACTTTATATAGGCAATTCTGCATAAAACTTTGTGCCCGTCAAAAGAAACCCCCTCACCCGAGGATTCCGGACATAATCAAACATAAGACCACATTCATTTTATAGAGAAAAATATCGGCAATTTCTTTCCTTATAAATCTTGTATTTACAGTACACGGGTAGAAATTTTCCACGAATTCTCAAAACATCGAATTTGCTTTCTCATACAACCATAGATGTTAATTGAGTATAAATGCACTGAGGAGATTTAATCAAGCACCACACGCCTTTTTCTTCTGAATTACTGTACACGTTATGTCTCAAATTTGAAATTTTGGCATGTGTAATGCTCAAATCACAAGATGAATTAAGAATATGTGTTAGAAGCTAAAACTATACGAAGTGTTACGCAAAATAAAGAAAAAAAGAAAACTCACTTGCTTTCCGTTTGGCTTCGTCTCATGCGTCCAAATTGTATTCCACCAAAAGTTTAAATTTGTATTTATTTTGGATTTCAACTCTGACTTGATCACCAAAAACCGAGGTGCATGATTCCTTCTTTCCTATATTTTTCAGGAAAATATTCTACCCAAATTTTCTTCTGCAAAATCAAAGTGAGTCTATTGATTGAGGAATACAGGTGAACTCTCTCAACAACACAAATCATGGGACCAGAAAAAAGTAGTTTTAGAGAGCATTTTCTGTACAGAGAGCCTGTAACATGGAGAGAGATCCCTATGGGACCACAAAAATAGATTATACAGTGTAAATTAATATAGACAAGATTGTTGAAAAGAGAGTCCACCTGTATATGCAAATACAGTACATAAGGAGCTCATCTAAATCTTTTTATAAAATTATCTATTCTCTTAGGTTCCTTGAGTTTCTGCAGTGTACAGTTTAACCTGAATAAGTTGAACCTCCCCAAGTCAAATAGATCCCTGAATTTTTTTCAAGGCCCTGTCTGAATTCCCTCGGAAAAAATGCATTAAAAACCTCCCCAACTTAAAGAGTTTACTTCTAAAACCAACATAAGTCAAAGTTTTGACACCTCTTGGCCATAATTTTCTTGACACAGGAAAGGGAAAAATAAAAAAGGAATTTTATGCGTTTTCAAAGGACGTGGCCAACTAAATTGAGCAAATGAACCTCTGCCTCCAATTTAAGCATCCCATCAACTCAATTTAGAAGCAATTGAATAAAGCCCAGAATATCACTTCTCACAATTTTGTGAAATTATTCAATGTTTCCCACAACAAAAAATGCTTGCGGCTACATAACTCAAACCTCTGTAACCCAAAACCTCCCTATAAGCCAATTTTTGTTGCTGATCCCTTGAAATTCGACTCAGAGAGGTTTGACTGTAGCTCATATGGGCATTCAAAATGAGCTGAAGAGAAATGCGCTGCCTTTTTTCAGGCGATTCCAGCGGCCCACGGGCAATGCCAGCCCGGAATGGACCTCGGCTGACACAAGGGAAAGAGCCGCCAGAGCAGAGCGGGACATATTGGCCCATCCGCGTTTTCCTGTAGCCCAAGAGGCTTAAGAAAGGGGGGGGGGGGGGCGAGAAGCGAGTTGTTGGGGTATGCGGGGAGAAGAGGAAGAAGAAGAGAAGCCGTCGGTTAACCTCAGCATGATGCGCATTCGGGTCGGCATTTAATGAGAAATTTTCACTCGGGTAATTTTTCCATTAACTGCACGCCCGTGGCTTCTATTAGCCGGCGCTGTCGAGCAGGGAATGAACCGCGGGCTTGTTGCCGGCAACTGCATGCCACCATCACCACCACCACCACCACCACCACGTCCACCGCCACCACCACCGCCATAGACGAGCCTCTTTACGCGCAGTGCGATCGGGCCGATCCGCCGTATCGCACTGCCACCAGCGGCGTTCGCCTTCTCTCTCCCTCTCTTGTGGACAGCTGCTTCCAAAAATTGCAAACTGGGGCAAACATTAAATCCCTTCAATTTACTGAATGCCATACTATTTTGGGTCCAGCGATCGAGATCGTGCCACTACTTCTGGCACGAATCAATGTTTACTGCAGACTCACGCATAATTGTGAATTATACTTCGTAGTACAGCATTATAGCATTTACTGTATGGTAGATGAACACGATGAAGAGAAACTTTTTTGCAGAAATTCGAGTCAGGAGAAAGGAGTGGACGTCATGGGCGGGTAAAATATTTGTCAGTGCTTTTGGAAAACATTTTATTGCTAAATTATTTGCATTAATTATCATACCATACTCGAACGCTTACATACAAGTATAAAATGCAGTAAATACAATTTGGAATTAATTCAATGCGTCTACATTTTCGTCTGAGTTTTCATTCGTATTTGTGGCAGTTTTTGATGCACTGTATCTCAATTTTTGCAATAACACATTTGTGCGTGTTTTTCTTACTTGATGATAATGTTCTTCTACATTTTCTGTGAAGAAAGAGATCTGTGTGCTTTACAATGGGGCCATTGGTACAGTGGTGTGTAAATAAGGTGCATTCTAAAAACTGCCACAGAGTTGCAGGAAATTTTATAGCAAAAAATGCATTATTTGCATAAATTAAAATGCCGTACTGCTAAATTTTGTTTAACCTGATCTCTATGCTATTTTAAAAATTAAATTGAATGCCATACTATTTTGGGCATTAATTCCATCCAGGTTGAACTTCGTAAATAAATCGTGCCTAATATCTGAATAAATCCAGTAAATTGGAATTATTTTCCCAATTTTTCTCTTGAACGAAATAGGCTTTTAGCAGATAAAAAGCACAGCTTGCAGGACGTGTCTTCATCATACTTCTCTAGACAATCTTGACTCTAAACAGTAAATTATACCAAACGAGCTCCATTATTGATGAAGTAATGGACAATAACTGTAATTCTTCAGAATGTTTTACAGCAAAAGATCATGCATAAAACAAATCAAATAAAAACGAGACCAAATAAATCAGAATAAGTCGAACCTCAAAAAAATTTAATTTTGAGGCTCGCGGGATTAGCAGCGACTTCATTTATTAAATTTATATCAGACGCATTTAATATATGTCTCAAGTCGGCTTCACCAAGATTTTTCGTTCCATGTACCGTATCTCTTCAACTCATCAATGATAAAAGGACACTTGGGTGTATTTTTTTTAGAAAGCCACAAGTGTGTCTGCAAGCAAATGATTTGAAATTTTGGACAGGTTTAACCCTCTTGACTGTACGTTTACAAGTTTTGGACGGCATTTTTACTTTTTATTGTCAATTCTCATCAATAGCTATCAACATGGTGTTGGTTTTTAGTCTGATGTGCATAGAAAGTTCGATCAAATAATGAAAGGTTCAAAAATTTCGACTGGACGCATTGCCAATGCAGTAGTTCAGGAAAAAAGGTTGAACAGAAGTTTTTGTACTGCAGTATTTAATCTCTGATCAATCACATCTCGACCTGTTCACGATGAATTCACTTTGCCATTCCAAAGTCAGAAAAGTATCTTAAGATACTGTACGAGAAAATACGAGTTTATGGAAGGAAAAATATTCTTCGAAGCTTCAAGGAAACCCTCGTAAAACGGACCTCGTAATAATTTACGCGGGATATGAATTTTCTTTGCTGCATGACTCCGTTTACGGCCGATTAATCTCTATTTCGCGCCGTTGTTTGCAACACTCAGTGGAGTGCATCAAGGCGGGGAGGCGAAAATATTGCCCCGCGTGCATTTTGCCAGCAAAAGCCAATTACATGCTTCGATATCCGGAGCCAATCGCTAAATATTGAAAATGCGCGAAGCGACGTCGGCGTGGAAGACGTTTTATCCGCGAAAAAAAAGGTGGCGTTTGATCCAGAGCTGATCGTGCAATAACGTGGGATTTATGTAAGGATATGAAATGCAGAGCCAAAAAAGTATTTTTTTTAAAGAAACGCTTGGGAAAACTGAAAATTAGGGTGAAGCTAAAACATATTTATATATGGTTTTTAAGCCGTATTTTCAAAATTTATTGCTCCGTTTTTATTCCAAATTTCCCGCTCAAAATTATTCCACGCGCGGTCGAGAAATATTACCCTCAGGTTTTGACCTCGTTCATAAAACTTGATGATTAATCTTTCATAATGTATACTCAGTAGAACGTGAAATTGAACGTGTAGAAACGTTCCGGATTGCTTTCAAAATTTTTTTTATTTGTGTATGGCAGTATTCATGCAATTGATCCGGAGTATTAAATTTTCGGTTCGTTGGGAAAGCAAACGTATCGATTCATTTTTGTAAACGAAATGCAATTAACGCACATACAGTGAGAAATAGCCTGATTTTTCAGAATATGACCCACAGTATTTCGTAAACGTATTTCCAACTACAGAATCCTAGACATTAAATCACGTTTGTGCTTTTTCATTCGTAGCTTTGTTTGTTCACGTGCCTGCTTTATATCAATCAAGTTTTTTACGATTTTTAGATAGCATACACATTTTATATTTTATGAAAATCATGTACCGGGCGTATAAATTTACTCATTTTTAAAGGAGGGCAATGTATCTTAGCTTTTGTTTCATGCAAATGTACATTTCTCGACTTGTGATTCAAGCTTTTATCGTGGATTTTCCAGAACGGTCATTTATATTTAAAAAATAATTAAATGGATACGGATTTCGTGCATCACAAATCTTTCAACTGTATGTGTCATCCTCAGAAGACTGAGTAATGTTATACAGTCTTTCAACAGTGTGTGTGTTTGTGTGTGTGTGTGTACAACATTGGACCTTTCCATCAAAATATCGCATTTATTCAAGTACCTCACAACTTCAAATAAAACGCGAACCTCAATTTTCCCCAATAAAATTTTGAAAGAATTGTATCCCCGGGGAAGACACTCAATTTTTTATGGCAAACCTTTTTTATATGATTTCAACGTTCATGGAATGAAAAGCTTGAATTTGGGAATCCAAGGGAAATTCGCTAATACAGTACTACAGTTTTTTATATATTCAAGTTCGAAAATCCTGTGGTGTGATTTGAGTTCCATCTGCACATAAATGTATGAACTCGGTGATACTTGGTAATATTCTCTGTATCATGCGAGCCCAAATTTTTTGTCCGCATTTTTGGAAAACAGATACGCGCTGAACTCAAATAAATGCGTTAATTGATTTGAAAAGAAAGCACGAATCAGAGACTCAAGATTTCACAAATGATATCATCCAAGTACTGCACATGACCACATTGTATTGACACGTAAATAGGACTGATATTTTCACCAAACAAATGAACTTTGATCGAGTTTCTGGAATTGACAGACAATATCATATAGGAGTAATCTTCGAAAATAATACAACTATTCACACCAAGTTTTCAAACTTGAATTCGCTTTATACACATTCAATTTTTATTATCGGAAAGAATAATGTCATGATGACGCACGCTTGTTTTCAAATTACGGTACTGTTTGAGGTTTATTAGGGTCTTAAAAATGAAATACATTAAAGTATACATATATACCTGAATAAAATCAATATGAAATTTTTAAGATCTACAATTACGAGGGAACAGAATGAAACAGCAAACCATGAAAAAACCTGTTTAGTATCGATCTTTATAATGATACCATGAATTCACAGGCGTTGTTGGTCCAGTGACGTGTTTACTTTTTTATTGTGGATGCTTTGCTATCAAATTCCTCAGTTGGACTTTATTTTAACAATTATTCAACGATTTCCACTTTTCTCTTTGGTTTTTTTATTCTTCCTGAAAACAGTGTTATCCTGCAGAAATACTCGACAATATGTTTCGAGTTTCTTCTCTTTTAATTTC